>JAOYMO020434387.1:0-21311 GCA_025802455.2 Iodosphaeria phyllophila | reverse complement strand
CCCCCCCGGTAAATCTTCTTCACGCCCCTTGCCCGATTTCTCTCATCACACAGAAACTATAGCGCCGTCTCTATGTACACCCTTAGCGAACATGTTAAGCTCGTCTATTTCTAATTCTGCAGATGTCAAACGCAAAATATTCAAGTCCTGCCCGAACCTCCTAACGTGCTATCGAGCTGAAGACCATTAAATGATTCGAAATCATAGGAAGTCGTAGCCAACAATTCCATACTCTTTAAAATTGCTTCAATCATCTCCAGCCGGTTGCAGATGACTAGTTAAAGCATAACGTATAAGCAAGCCGCCGCAATGCATCTCTTCGCTCTTTCCCACCGTTGCGAACGCATCGCGTCATTAGATTTGGGCATATCTTGTCATCTCATTCTGCTGCGAGGGCTGTGAAAGACGTTGCTCCGCGTTTTAGATGGGGTGTGTGAGCGTGGTATGTTGCCACCGATGTATATATCGAGGTCTTCGAGGATCATTGAGATGTATGATGGGTCCAGAATGATGTAGCTCACTGTCGACGTTTATCATTGAGTTTCTAGAATTACGAAAGTTTTCACGAGCGAGGGCCGGGGGATACAACATACCAGACATGACCACAACAGCCGATTTCGTATCTTCTATGCCAGAGATTTCCAGTTCTCTCGGTCAGTAGACGACTTCTGCCAAATTCGGATTGGCCTGTTTCAGAGTCACATAACCCCCCCCCCAGTTCTTCAAGATTCGAGCTCAGCAGGACAGCAGAAGAGTGTGGATTCTCAACAGGCGCAAAACCCATTTGTTGAGTTAACCAGGGCTCCAGTTTTTCGTGAGAAGGATGCTACAAACCGTCCACCCATTAAACCCGTCAGCTATTGAGATCGTCTCGCTGGATTCGGACACAAAATGATGTCGTTTTCATCGTTAAATCTGAATTCAGCCTACTTAAGTTAACCATTCTATGAACCAGTTCTCTTCCTTCAGGATTCAGCTCCACTACGACACTATCCGATTCCTTATCCCATCATATGGACTTCAGTGTAAAACACCAAGATTGTCTATTCAAAGTTGTCCAACTTCTAGATGGGAGATCCAACAGGACGTCATCCGGCTTCCATTCTGCAGCATAAACTCGCGATCAATACTGTTGCTATCATCGTATCTTTCTCATTTATTCTCTCAGCCTGTTTTTATCATTATTATGTATTTACGCTTAGCTAGCGGGACGAGTCCACTGCCTATGTACTTCTACGGTCGGTGGGAAAGGAAAAACATCTCGTGTGCCAAAACCTCACCGAACTCCCTTATGGTGATTCCTGTGGTCTACGCAACGTATACAAACCCGTAACTCTACGGCTCCGGGCGGCTCTCAGTCTGTTACAATATCTATTTGTGCAACAACTCTAATGCCTGGAGGTCACACACCAGGACCACCAAGTACAAAAACGCAAGCTTCATGCCACAAATATTCATCCGGACATTGTTCCTGCATGAACTATGTGAATGCGTAACACAAATACTCAGGGGACTAAGGGTCCATATTAGCGTTCCACAAGCAGCATAAATATTGAGCGCAAGGGGAGTAATTCACGTCTAACGATGCACAACACTTCTATCTTATCGAAGGCGCATCTAGTACTCCATACTCCAGCTTGCAAACGAGCAGACAGGGCCGAAGATTGGCCACGCTTGACTGGATATCCAACTTGAAGTGGGATTTGCAATACATTCCTGGTTTGATTTTGTGGCATAGTTGGACTTTGCAACTGTGTCTCCGAACGCAAAGCTACATTCAGTTCTCGTGCGCATAACCAATCCATTCTAAGTTGTTTTACTGGAACACGTCTACGGTACGTACTCTCTCCATCTCATTGACCGAGCATCTTCTTAGTACTATACAAAAGGTTCCGGCTGTTACTTGCGAGTCATGTAGCTGAACTGAGGTGTGGCGGTACCTGTGGAGTACCAGTCAGGGAGGAAGAAAAGACAACAAGAACTTTGCTATTTAGAGCTTCGCCAGCACTGAATCAACGCCTGACACGCTAACTCCTTTGGACTCTTCAAGTGCCGCGTAGGTGACTTTGCCATGGTCGATGACCATGGCGTAGCGGCCCGTACGTGGACCCAATGTCTGTAGGTGGCGAGATATCTATCAGCCTCTCTGAAAATTCGGAATTACTATAGATGCAGTTCCCCTAGTGATATGACACCGCCCTTGGCGATTTCCATGATCATGGTGAGGATTTGAGAGTACGCATCAATCATGAAGAACAGTGTCCACTCACCCAGCCGATCTTCTGACTAAAAGCCGTCTCCTCGTCGCTCATGAACAAGATCGAATCATCATAAATACCATTCGCCTTGCCCCATGCAGACATGACCCAGGCGTCATTGAAGCCAATCACAACGACACAGTCGACCCCCTTCGCGCGCAACTGGCTGAGGTTCTCAATGTAGCCAGGGAGGTGGTTCTGCTGACAGGTTGGTGTGAAAGCACCCGGCACAGCAAAGAGAACTACTTTTTTGTTTTTGAATTCTGTTTTTTACACAGTGGTTAGAATTGCATATGATGAACGGTGACGTTTTGAAGTCAGAAGGTGATGTTCGGTTCCGATACTGTTTTCAACGTGACAAGAGCCCGGCCTACAAGATCAAGACTTTGTAGACTAGGGCAAAGCAGTACGTACCCTTGCTCGCATTATACTTCACAGGCGTTCCGCAGGCCTTGATGTCGTTTGTCTCCGGACTGGGTGGTACATGGGAAAAAGTGACATTGTCAGGAAAGGTATCACCCTCTTTGAGTGCCGACATGATTGATGTTGGTGCTGGAAGAACGAGACTAGTTGCCACAGATTAGTCCATGGAAACCTATCGAAAGAGTCATTACGATTAACGAAGAACCGGCCCCTTTGTTACGAGATCCCCCCCCCCATATGGTACAACCGGTACAGTAGTTTGTTTGATCGGGACCATTGATCAAAGTAAAGAATCCATATCTGATGCCATTACCGGCGAACCGGTTAGGGTAACTTACCAAAGCTTAGGTGGAAAGACAAGGTATCAGGTTGGAGTTGAGGATTGTCTTGCAATGGAAATGCTGACTGTTGTATTTTGCATCTGATCTGGCTGGGGATGTCACCCAAGCAAAATCCCTCGTGGAGCCAACCAAGCGGCCGGAAAAAGTTTGGAGCCGGACAGATCACCCCGGTACACAGCAGTGACCTGTTCGGCTTCAGATATTTTCCGCCCGCTGCGGGAGAGAGCTTCCTACATCATTATCTCACTTCTACAGACCTCTAAGTGTTTACACAGATCTTCAACAGAACCAACTCAGATTTGTAAGTCAGGGACAACTGAAATGGAGCAGATGTTGAGGATGAAGAAGATCCTTCTACTTGGGAAAGAATACGCGGCGCATTGCGTGGATTTCCCTAACGCTCTCATAAATCCGGTAGGCTTAAATTTCTGTGGGGACCAAGTACAGACGGTCTTGTTCCCCTGTGATGGCTTTATTCACCAGAATATGAAGTACCAGTGTCAAAGATATCCATGATAATCCAGGGGCTGAGCTGATTTGGCGGTAATAGAAGCGATCTCATGAACATCAGAGCGAGCCAGGGTATATCCAAGTGACGAGTCTGGCGATTACTGTTCATAAGCCCATCGACATGCCAAGTGGTTCCTTAGTGACGATGCTTTTGACTAGCACGCCACCTTTCCCACAGTCGTGCTATGGCCATATGGTTGCGAGTGAGTGTCTCACGGTCGTCGTCCACCGTCGATCGACACTGTACTAAGGCATGTCTTGTGGAGGCCACGTTATGCCACCCTCATATTTTAAGGTTTTGGAGAAAGGCCACATAAATTTCTAACGGCCCCGCTTTGCTGATCAAAGTCCTTGAAGCTCATGCAGCGCGAAAGTGACGAAACTGAGGGACGAGTGAGTTAAGGCTAGACCTGTCCATTTTAGACCTGGTGAGTAGCGCAAGCGCTTGTTTCCTGTCACCGTACATATCATAGTACTGTACAACTCCTTTTGCACAACATACAGTACATATTACTATGTACACTTGGCGGGCTTGCCATTGTCAACTGACTGTTCCAGACCTTGAATCCTGCCATACGACGGACATTTCCCGTAATTAATGCAATACCGGTACTTCCAGTTTGCAGATGTCGTGTACTGTGTAGCCGTGCCAACCGTGTTACTGGTATGCCCACCGCATCGACAATGCCAAGAAGTTGGAAATTTCTTCGTTATGCTCTAACTACCGTATTTCCCTTTTGACAACATCGAGCGCTAACGATTGGTAGAGATGCGGCTCGCACTTGTTGACGCGATCCCGCCAGATTCGCCTAGCTCGAAGTGGTTAGGCACAGTGTATCACATCAAGGATTTTGTGTTGAAACCCAATAACTAGCCGAGCGGCACTGCCTCCTAGGGAGGAACGACAGCAAGAGCCTCTGACATATCTGCCGGCCGCTCGTTAGCGTTTGGTGTTGTCGAAGGGAAAATATGATACCCGAGGTAGATATCTGTATGAAAATGTTTCACACTACGTCCTCCGGGGAGATACTCTCCAGATGTCTTCTTCTTTTTTCTTCATCAGGAGGACTCCTTCCGTAGGATACGAGATTGGCAACGCCCGATGCTTACAGTACGACTGGGATTCCAAGAGCAAGGAATCACCAACATTTGAAAAAAGGGCTGGATTGTCAGGCTTCTTAGTGGAGATGGGCAGAGATGTCTGTGGGGAGGCGGGGCATGCGAGAATCGATCCCGAATGCAAGGGCGCACAGTCGCTGCAAGATGAATGACGCACAGCAGGGATTACTTTTTCACAGCCCGACTTCAGCTTCATGCTCCAATTTCCATGCTAAATGCATTGGCAACAAATTTGCAATTGATTGCGGATGCGCGCTAACCATGTACCTCAGTATGGCATGAACAGTTTCTCTCATAATCATACAAACTGAATTGGATTAATTACACTCGATTGTCGATATGGTGATCCGGCTCAGACCTTCTCCAGGTTTCGACTTGAGATAATGAGTTCTTTCAAAACTCTTAAATTAGGGTTGGTACCCATGCGGAAAAATTTTCAAGCAAAGTTGCCCCGTACTGTCAGAACTGTACTGTACTTTGCGGCTGATTAGTCTGGGTTGAAGATTTTTCCGCCTGGCACAGTGCCGGGGGCAACCGAGGCTTGTCGGTATCACCGGTCGAGCTGCGGGCCAGATCCCAAGGACGCCCTTGAGGCACCCCTGCGGTCACTACCTCCTACACAGAAGTATCCAGAGCTTTTGCGCAGATCCGGCTCAGATCCGGCTTGGGTCCAGCTCGATCCAGCTTCCCGAGAGACTTATTATACAGTAATGGGCAAGATGCGAGGTGAACACATACCGGATGAACCCGAGCGTAGATGCTCTCCCTCCTATGGATACTGAGGACTGGGAGAAGCCTTCTTTCAATCATAGAAACACATCGGGATTGTGAAAAGAAACTTGTGAATAGTTGAGCAGGGAACGTGGCGCTCTCTACCTGAGTGGATTGGGATTTTGTTTATAGACTGGTGGTCGCATTTACTCCAATGGCGACTGCAGGACATCTCGCAACGGGTCTCGTTTGTGTTAAGACATGAGGAATTTTTTTTGGTCATATTGTCTCACTACTCCTTGCGTCGAATACGCATGCGGCTGTGTCACCCAAACCTGACGCTAACTGTTAAGTTCAATGGAGAAATGTCGCAAGTTAAGACGTGGTGATTCTCAAGTGTTTGGCAGCTCTAGTCTCTAGATTCTGCGAGAAACGCCCACAGGAGGCAATCTTGCAGTACGGTGTGGAGTGTTGAATGGGTTAGATGTGTTTGCTGCTCGGAACCAACTTGAGGCCACCAAGTCACACGATGCGGCTAAACGCGACAGCCACTCAGCAATGGTGAGTATAATCAATTCCGTAGCACAGGACGGGTCGATGGTTCGGGTCTAGAAGGTGATCTACCTACCGACAACCCCGGTCCATTCCACCCCAGGCCGTTGGTAATGTTCTTTTTTTCTCGATTGGATCGAGCTGCCTCCCTTTCCTGGACCATCTGGGACGGCCTGCTCCGTAGGAGCGACGCCTTCTTATCTCACCCGAAAAACGCCTACGCCTTGGCGGCGGCAATATGGTATGGCCGATGGTACTTTCTATTTAAACATTATCACTCATGAATAGAGAACTCGCACACAAATATACACTGTCCCTCTTCCTTCGCCAGCTGTCCCATTGACGCCCGAACATACTATCCCTCAAACGGAACCGATCAGCCATTATTTTAAGGAATTCGTTGGCATCTCACCATGAATTAAAATATCTCGTCATTGAATCGACTCAACACAATGGTTTTCTCACTCACATATCGGCGACCTGATTATGTTGATCAAGATCAATACAGAAACAGTCTCAGCAACGTCACAAGCAGAGATGAATCGTCTATGCGGTCGGGCCAGTCGGGCGCCTCGGCGGGCATCCCAGATGCACTCAAGTTTGACAGAATCATGGACGGAGGCACTTGCCCAGTGAGCAGCATTAGGTTCATGTCAGGTCATCATGCGCTAATACAACTCACCCAGCCCTGCACAGTTCGCGATTTCATGAATTATCTCATATATATCGAGCACGCAGCCGAAAACCTCCAGTTCTTCCTTTGGTACCGCGACTACGTCAAGCGATTCCACGAGGCCAACACATCAGACACCAAGCTAGCCCCGGAATGGACCCAGCAAATGGAAAACGAGTGCTTGGCCAAATTACATAGGGATGCTGTGGGCAAGGCTAAGCCCACCAAGGCTGGAGAAATATTCAAGGGGACTGACTTTGAGAACGACACTCACGGCGAGACGTTTACGGAGAAGCTAAATCCTTTCGGGACACCACCTCAAACGGCTGCAAGTCTGATGGATGATCAATCTACATTAGCCGGTTCAAATGCGACAAGCTACAAGTCCCAGGCCCGTGAAGCCTACACAGCCGTTGGCGCCAAACAGCCATGTGAGTCTCGATCAGATGTAAACCATTCAAAATATCTTCTAACGTAGTGTAGTCACAATCCAGCCCTTCAGAACCGAGATCAGCCGGGTCCTAGCAACATACATTACAGACGACGCACCCCGCCAGCTTAACCTCTCAGCTCGCGAACGAAAGGTTACTATACAGGCGTTGGCGTATACCACTCACCCCTCTGCCTTCCGCACGATAGCGCGAAGTGTCGAGCAGATGCTCCGCAAACAGGCGCATCCTAACTTCATCCGCTGGTCCATCTGCAACGGCAACCCCGCCCGCGTTACTTTCGCCCGCGCACTTGGTGTTGGCTTGATTACGATATCAACTGTGGTAGCTCTTATTTTGACGCTCAGTAACGTCGGGCGTGGGTGGCGCGCCCTAGCGGCCATCGGTTGGGTCTTGGGCATATCCACTTTGATCGCTGCCTACAAAGGCATGTGCGTGGTGTTACATGGCATGCATCACCGACATATCCGGCCTTGGGAGCTGTTTGTAGAGGACAGCGCGGATTTTGATGACGATATTCCCTGCCCCAAGGCCAGCTTTGAGTCCTTTGGCTCGACCAACAGTTATGAGGATGAACCGTGGATCGTCAAGTACCAGAAGCGCAACATGGTCCGTAAAATCTTCGATCGTGAGGTCTGGATCCAAGAGCCAGCGCTACGCCAAATCCAGGACACCATCTTCCTTCAGGCTATGTTGGGCGCATTGGTGGGCGCCGGACTTTTTTGTGCTATTTTCATACCAGTCCCGAACGGGAATTTCTTTTGAGTCATAGAAAATGAGAAGGGAAGGCGAGGGAGAGGGCAGTGAACTGCATCAGTTATGGACAACACTTTTTAACAACGTTGATCACTCATTGGCGTTTCTTTTGGTACTGAAATGATATCCCTTTCCTTATACATGTACGAATCAAAATCTAGGCGGGTCCAAGAACCGTTGAATCAGCCATCTCGTGCATCTAGCCGAGTATTTTACAGAAGATATATACTTGAATGATCAAAAGCGAGCCTTATGGGTTCCACGTTATTGCCTGAAGAAATGAACACTCACTTAGCGGCTTTAGCATGCTCAAGTTCGGCTAGTTATGAATTACGCAAATGTAAGCGCTGCCCGGTATCTCTATCTTTCACGGTCCACCATGCTT
Source organism: Iodosphaeria phyllophila (assembly GCA_025802455.2). Taxonomy (NCBI): domain Eukaryota; kingdom Fungi; phylum Ascomycota; class Sordariomycetes; order Amphisphaeriales; family Iodosphaeriaceae; genus Iodosphaeria; species Iodosphaeria phyllophila. The sequence goes on along the minus strand of JAOYMO020434387.1, from coordinate 13,134 downwards.
ACTTACGGGTTGCTACCGTGGCTAATGGCAATGCTCCAACCCGAAGACGACTCTGCCCACACCGACTAATATATGTACCCGAATACGGGACTGATGTTGTCCTTGATCGTAAACGAGTTTGATTGCATCAAGGACGTCTGAGTTAGCTGAAGGTCATGTGATGTCTAGTGCTTACGCGCCGCCACAACCGCAGGTCGTTGGTGCACAAACTTAGAAGAGGCTCTTGGTACCTCCATCTTATTGAAAGTGTGTCCGGTGCACCTTTCGGCATCCTTGGAGATGAACTATCATTCCGAGGCTTGAAATGATGCCAGTGCTGTTTTACGTTGAGTGATTAAACAACGAATGACTATCAGTCATTCCAAGAGATCATGATAGAGAGCAAAAGCTAGATCTCAATAGTCAGGAAAACAGAGACGACATCCAGTGGTTGTTTGAGGGGCCGGCGACACATCTCCCTCTAGCAGGAAGGGACAGAGTTCACACCAAATGTTGGCAGTCCGTCACCATAAGCCTGGGATCCCGGATTCTTGCCATGCTCATGATGATGCTCTGCCCTTGAAATCCTCAAGATTATATTTACATCTATTCAACGGTAGATACATATTGTATTTCGCCTATTGTACATGCCTTGTGAGGCTCACTACAGGTTACCGAATGGGCCAATCGAAAATGTGTTGAAAGGTGCATCTACGGACTTACTTTTGGGCAGATTAAAGGTAATGCTAGTCGGATGGGCACTTGGCGTGCGCACCATTGCCCGGAACACTGCCGAGGTACGGCACAGGACTTACCGGCGGCAGCACCAGCAACGCAAGCCTATTCAGGAAAAAAGATAAGAAGATCCGTGTTATCCGTGGGTGACCGTGGATGAACGTGATACACGATTCCGCGTGCGACAACTTCTGTGCTCATCCACCGGATCAAAGTCACTCATGTGGACGGCCATGCGACTACTCTTGAGTATCTCGTCAAGAAATCTTAGTCGGTGGCGACCCATGAATTTTGGGAGAAACAGCCATCTAAGTCAAAGTCAATCCCCACGTCGCGGTCTTATCCTTCGATTCGCGGCTGCAGGACCCCGCCATCCCCATGTCCAGCAACGTCGTTAATGAGCTGGAGCCTGTTGCTGCAGCCGCAACAGTGCCACCGAACGTTGGGGAAAAGGAGGAAAATGAGAGTGACCATGACAACACTATCACCGCAGAGTTCACAGTTCCCGACAGGTCGGTAGCCAACCCCACCAAATCGCAAACGACCACGGCCAATGAAATCTCAACGACATCCTCGTCCTCAGAGACACCAGTGACGTCGACAACGCGACGAAGACCACGTACTGAGACCACAACTGCCGAGATTGATAGCACCATTATCCATCCAGGCGCGGTTCGCATCAATGTCAAAGGCGCCTTCATCGTTGACAGCCCGGAGCCCGGCACCCCTGCCAATGGGTCGCCGCCGCCTGGGGCCAATCAGCATGAAACTAAAGATATCAGACTTCCGAATCACACGGCTGTCGTGAGCCACATTGCTGTAGATGTGCGCATGCCCTCTTTGCTATGTTCGATTAGGGAAAACATTAGTTGTTAACTGATTTGCCCATTGCAGATTGGTGGCTCTCTGGCCAAGCTCGTTTACTTTTCCCGCGAAATCAACTCGACAGAACCCGGAGGTCGGCTCAACTTTCAAAACTTCGAGACAGATCGTGTCGATGACTGCATTGAATTCATGCGTCACTTGAAAGAAAAGCAATTGGCACTGAGTGGTTCTAAGCCTGGCGAGGTCTATGTCATGGCCACGGGCGGCGGTGCTTATAAGTACTATGACAAGATCAGGGAGAGACTTGGAGTTGACGTTATTCGCGAGGAAGAGATGGAATGTTTAATAATTGGTAAGAAGCTGGGACAAGCCAGGCTAGTTCAGATGAATTTCATGGGCTAATTCAAATTCTCATTCTCTTGTAGGCCTGGATTTTTTCATCACTGAAATCCCGCGAGAGGTTTTCACATACTCCGAGACAGATCCTATGCATTTTGCCGAACCAGGGGGTGACATCTATCCATATATGCTGGTAAATATCGGATCAGGGGTTAGTATTCTCAAGGTGTCTGGGCCTCGAACTTATGAGCGCGTGGGGGGAACGTCACTGGGTGGCGGCACACTTTGGGGTCTTTTATCTTTGCTCACCCCGGCCGAATCTTTCGATGAGATGTTAGACATGGCCGCTCATGGTGACAACGCCAAGGTCGACATGCTTGTTGGCGACATTTACGGCACTGACTACGCCAAGATTGGGCTCAAGAGTACAGCCATTGCCAGCTCGTTCGGGAAGGTTTTTCGAATGAAGCGGGAGGCCGAATCGGAAGCCGAAGACAGTGGTGGTCTGTCGAACCGTGACGACCACCACCGCGCTCGCAACGAGCGTTCTGTATCATCATCTAATACTAGTGCCGGGACAGCCTCAGACCCGGATAATTGCTCTGACGATCCTCACTCACAGCATCAACATCAAGACACCAACATCTCCTCGCGCTTTTCCGCCGCTGACATATCCCGCTCGCTTCTCTACGCCATAAGTAACAACATTGGTCAGATCGCCTATCTACAATCGCAAATCCACAAACTATCACACATCTACTTTGGTGGCTCCTTCATCCGCGGTCACCCTCAAACCATGAACACGCTCTCATACGCCATAAAGTTCTGGTCCAAAGGCCAAAAACAGGCCTACTTCCTGCGCCATGAGGGCTACCTAGGTTCAGTTGGCGCTTTCTTGAAGCGGCAGCCTCGCAACTGGGGACGTAGGGGGTCTTTTGACGAGGCTGCTGCGACATCGATTGCGGAGAGGATGCGCGAAAGAGTGCGCTCGCCAGTGGCTGAGGAGAGGAGCGGAAGCGGGAGTGAAGCTGTTATAGGTAGTTAAATTGTGTGTGGAACAAAGAAGTCTATGATACATTTCCCTCGGGGTTGTATATATAAAGCTAAACTATCGCATATGCCGTTCTTGATAGGGAGAGGATCTAAGACGGCCAATTTTCACAGCTGGAAGGCACAGAAAAGAAATGGCGCTCTCCTGTAGCACATTTTAACATCCTCACCATGAGCGTTCCATCCCAACCAATCCTGTCTGGGTAGAGTCGGATTGCGGAGGTAACAAGGTAATAATTGCTTCGATGCTTCGAGTAATCGAGGGCTACCATAGTCTGCTTGTACATAGTAATGTCGAGTCAGCTTTCAAGTAAAAGTGGATGCCGTCATGTCTCACTGCGTCCAGATATGTCACCTCGTGGGAAAGTGTTAGACCTTCCCCTCAACTCTCCACAACAGAGAGCCTTAATATCGGGTGTAAGCGAGTGGCACACCAGGCTTACGGCATAGGACACGCAACTTTTCTGACTAATCTTCTCGGCTACCTGCGATAGCGACCATTCGACAGACCTACCGGTACTGGAAAGTGCCATTGCGAAACGAGTGTTGTCGAAACAAAGTAGTGGAGCGACCTGTGCGCTCCTTTTCGACTGGGGTTATGGCACGAGGCGACTTGGCGACGGTAGACCTGTTTGAAAGGCTGGCAGAAAACTGCCAAAGCATCAACAGGGGTTATTCGTCACTTCTCGTGTTACAGCACCGGTCTCTTGCAGCACTGATGTCATGCCGTTTTTAAGAGTCAACCTGTGGACACGATGGACTATAACTTTAACTCGTGACCCGTTGTTTCTAATTGGCCGTCCGAAGAATCCACTCTGCACTGTGGAATCTTGGCAACGGCTTTTTACGAAGTAGTGAGGGGGCACGCGTTGATCTAGGCTATTAGCGGACCAGCTTGCTGGGCGGCATGCTATTTTTAGATCCACATATCGCGCTTAGACCGTAGGATCTGCAGGATTCCCGTTAAGATTAAGTGTTGGATTGGGGAAGAGTTGCTTTAGGGTTTGAGCTTGTCCTTTTGATTGGATTTTTTTTGTAGGATTTGGAGAGTTAATTTAGAGCGGTTTACCCATGCGATTCCCTATGCATTAGCTTGTATTTCCTGCTCTTGGAATTCGGGAGTTCGTCAACTTCAGCGTTATTGAAGCCATGACAGTTAGCTTTCATCAGAATTGCCATCTTTCCCGGGCTCTATTACCACAGTAGTTGATTTGTTTACGTTATTTGGGCTTTTTGGGCCTGTTGTCTGTCTATTCCATTCCATCTACTGCATCTAGCCTTCTATTTAGTCCGATTGGTCCGGTAGTGTGGTGTATGTCTATCAAACTCCATAAGGAATTTGGTCATTGCTACGGCATTTTGGCGATCAAGCGAAGTCGAAATAGGAAATGTTGCCCGGTTTCATGGCCAACTTTGGAAGTCGGCCCACAAAAGTCCCAACCGACGAGTAACATTCGTGCTTTTTTCTCCTTCTCCCCTCTTACACCGTATCTCACCACAACGGGTCGCTCACATATCTTCATCGTAGCCACCTGTCTCATCATATTGTGGTAGAAATTACTCTATGCTCGAGACTATCCTGCAATGAGCTAAGAAGGGAAAGACTCACCTGACATGCATTTGCAGTCGATTCCTTGCAAGACCCGTTGAATTTCTTTCTCTTCCTTCAACCCTTGTAGGTTAGTTAAATTCCTGGGAGGCTGAGTGTTCATGTCTCTTCACTCATTCTTATGTACAAAGAGCATGACCGATCATTGTGTTCCACTACCGTTTTTATAAGGAACAGACTATTCTGGATAGTACGGCAATTTGGAATTTGTCTTACAGTATTGACTTTATGACAGAGAAAGAAAATGCTTTCACTATTGACTCGGTCGGATAAGACGTGGTAGCCTTGGTGTAGTTAGGAAGAAGACCGGCACATACTGTAAGGGTCCCAGCACAGCACTCTACGTTCCCCAGCTCTTGGAGCGGTATTGCTTGGGGGCTGCATATTGACGGCCCAGCTTACTCGTCATTTCGCGGCCGTGTTGGTTGAAGACTTGATGGGGTCTCAACGTCAAAATGCATTTTAGGGATGGCGCGCTGGCGAACTGCGACTGGATGTCATTCGTGGGACAAACACCCCCGTTACTCCGCTTTTCGGGGAAAGAAAGTGCCAAGGATGGGTGTTCTTTAGGTGCCGATCAGTCTGTCTCGCAAAAACTTGCAGAGTTTTGCCAAGGAGATGCGCTCTGCCGGTACTTCCGGTTTGACTGAGTAGCGATACATGAAGGAGTGTATTGGTTAATGAGAATTTCACCAGTTGCGCACGGCTGAGAACACAAATACGTTTTGTTTCGAAGAAAGCTTGGGCGATTTTGGTGTCGCAATAATTTTCTTGTACTAAGTTTTCCTAACCATCACGATTGTCGGACACAGATTTTCAGTATAGAACAAGAATTTGGGACTAATAACATGCTGGAAAGGCTTTTTCATGCCGTAGAGCGCCGTAGAACGCCGTAGAACGCCCAGTCTCGTGTTACTCGTTATTCTTCTTCCGAGCGGGTATTAGCCCCAAGTAATCAGTCAGACCAAAACGTGTGTGGGCGCGATACATACAGGTAGTTCGAAGCATGTGCTGAACAAATGAATACTGTGCAAGTCGCTACCACTGGTGTTGGTTACACAGCCATTCCCCATGCATAGAGCGAAAATAACTTGCAAGCCTCTTCGACCACATGGCACTCGCTAGATCCAATTCATCAATTCAGCTCAGACACCAAGAATTAGAGGCGGCATGGACAAGTACAGAGCGACTTTTCGGTTAACTCTCGAACAACACGTCTTGTTGCCTGTCGACCGTGTTTTTCTGCCTGAGAAAGGGAAGCTGAAACGCGCTCTGCATAAATAGTAAATCACCCCAATGAGATAGTTAACCTTGGAGTGTCTACTCTCTGATCCATCATCCGTTTGCGAAAGTGGTTGAGCAAAAAGGAAAACCACCCGTGGCTAACATGGCTCCCTCCACGATGGACGTTGACTTCGTCCCTGGAACAGAATTAGTATTCCGGGATCAAAAGACCGACTCAAGCAGTACTTCTTCGAACGAGCTTGTTCTGATTCCTCATCCAACCAAGAATCTGGATGATCCTTTGGTAAGTCCAATACCTCCGCTAACCCCAACAAATTGTATCCCCTTGGCCATGATCATGCTTATAACAAAAGTTTTACCGCATAGAACTGGTCCAAAAAATGGAAGTCAATCGTGATCTTCAACGAATTTGTTTTCGTATTCATCAGCGTGTTGACCCCCTTGGCCCTCGCGCCCCTGTCGCAAATATTCGAGGCGGAATTTCACAAATCTTTGGCTGAAGTCAACGTACTCTTTGGCGCCGCCGCCATCACGCTGGGATATGCTAACTTCATCATTGTGCCCGTGGCAAACGTGATCGGCCGTCGCCCGGTTGTGATCGTATGCGGCCTGGTCTGCATCCTGGCCAACGTGTGGCAGGGTCTCGTGACCAGCTTCCCCAGCTTCATCGGCGCCCGGGTTATCTCAGGGCTTGGCGCAGCTGCGAATGAAAGTATCATGCCTATGGTTGTCGCGGACCTGCTCTTTGTGCATCAGCGCGGGTTTAGCATGGCGTTCTACTTGTTAGTCTCTCACCGCGAGGCTCAACTCGTTGTCTTGTACTAAAGAATTGAGTTTCGTTCAGCTGGGCATATTTCATGGGCCTCTTCATTGGTCCCATCATATCGGGTGCTATTGGATCTCAGATCAGCTGGCGTTGGTTTGTAAGTGAAGAACCTGGACGGACACACTTTTGATCGGAAAAAAGGAGGATGAGTGGGGCTCGAGTGGGGGTGGGGTGATCACAAGCACTAACCATGGTTTTCCTAGTTCTGGGTATGCACTATATTGCAAGGTGCAAGCTGGATTTTCTTGATCGTTGCTCACCCCGAGACTAATTATAATCGTACGCAAGCGTCCCTCGCACCTGCGACAGCTCCGATCCAGGGAAGAACCTCTAGCGAGAACGTGGAAGAGCAGAAGCATGCCGAGGGTGTCGAACAAAAAGGATCATCGACTTCCTCCTCTGAGGTGATCACGAGTGTTAGAGATCTGCCCAAGGGCAATCCAACGAAGGAGCAATTCTCCATTATCCCGCGCCGCCGCTTCGACCATGGGCTCGGCGCTGTGATTCACGATATCGTTTCGCCGATTCAAATATTCAGCTTCCCCATTGTGCTTTGGGCTGCCCTTGTCATGGGTTTCGCGGCTAACTCGCTGTTGGCTCTCAATGTGACGCAGGCTCAGGTATTTGGTGCACCGCCGTATCTCTTCACTCCAGACCAAATAGGCTACGTCAACTTCGCCTTCGTTGCAGGCGCAGCCATTGCTCTAGTCAGCGCCGGCCCTTTCTCCGACTGGATTGCGCTGCGAGCAGCGCGGAAGAACAGAGGCGTGCTCGAGGCTGAGTTCCGCTTACCTGCCCTAATTCCCTTTGTGTGCGCAAACATTATTGGTATGGTCGTTACCGCCGTAGGTTACCAGCGCAGTTGGCCGTGGGAAGGCATTGTGGTGCTCGGGTACTTCATGGTTGGCATTCAGGTGGTCGGAATCCCGGCTATTGTTATCGCCTACGCCGTGGACTGCTACAAGGCTTTGCCCGGTGAAGCTATGATTGCGGCCACCATCGTGAAGAACACAACACGTTCGGGTTTGGGATGATATTTTTCTTCAATGACTGGGTACGTGATCGAACACTGCTTTAACTTCATGGGTGTACGACGACACTAACTGGCTTTGCTTGGCAGGCTGCTCGAGACGGATATACTAAACCCTTGATGCTCTTAATGGGCTTGACTGTCGGGTTCTCTGTTGTGGGGTTGGCGCTGTTTGTTCCCTTCGGAAAAAGGTTTCGGCGAATGACAAAGGATTCGAAGTTGCACTTACTGTAGGAGAGTATAGGTGTTCTAGATAATCTGAACGTGTCGCGGACTGACGCGATTGAAAAAGTTCAAAAAAATCGAGTGTAGCAGCATCTTGCCACATCTCATTGTATTGTGTCTATCGATTCTAGCTTTTGGGAAGAGGACTGCCGGCTCTATCTCTCAGTAAAACAATTTGGATGGTGTGGGTTTTACGTGAGAACAGACGTTAGATGACCGAGCACGAACATATTTTTACCAACAGGTTGCAGTACATTAAGCTTGCGTACGCTCTTAATCTCACGTAGGTGTAGGGTAAAGGGGCAGAACATACGTTCAAAACAAGCTTCGTGATGAAATCATGTACAACCAGCGTAGTGATATGGGCACGAATGTTTCAATCTCAGCACGACAACAAACACATGCTCTGGCATATACTAAATATATAATATGATCAAGTACGTTATAAACATCGGCTTACAATGACAAACTCCGGCATAAATGAAGACATTCAATACCTAGGCAGCAGTCCTCACCTAAGACTAGAACAACTTTCAGTCGTTGAATATCATCAAATACCCCTAGTCCAACGACATAGAAGGAATGTGCAGAGTCTGGTCGAAACCAAAAATCCTTTTGGGGTAAGGAGAGGTGTCCAAGATTGGAGAGCGGTACAACCACGACGCGTCACTTCATCAGGCAACTAATCACGATCCTCGCCAACCTATACGGCTGTTAAAGAGCGATAACGAAGGTGGGAAGGGAGCAGACTTACCCGGAGAGTGCCCTCGCTGGAAAGGCCGTTGGCCCAGAATCCATCGATGGAAGGGGATGTACGGGACATGCTGTCATGAGTTGTCAATAGCCAAAAGCCAAAGACAGGCTTCGCGAGGATGTCCAAGATAGCGTATACAAGAATCTCAGAATCCACATTAACAATTCGACTTCCGTCAGCGACTCCCCAAACACTGAAATCGGGTCAACCTTGGTCACAGTCAAAAAGAGTGTCAGAGGACTAACATAGGATACACCGTCCAAAGCAGGAATGTAAATCCGGCAATAGCAGAGAAGAAGGACTTGGTCTTGGCATCTTTGTTGGACACAGCGAACCGGCCGTTATAGCCGAGCTGATATACAATGACAAGGTAAGCAGCGCAGGCGATGAGGTACCAGCCCCACTTCTGGGTGTTGTTCTCAGGGAAGGCAGCAAAGAGACCAGTAAGAATCATGATCACGTCAGACACGATGGCAACGGTCATGCTCGCTCCGTTCAATCCAGCAAGGAGGCATAGATCAGCGAGCAGCAGAGGCGTGGTGATAGCCCACTGGCTATATGTTAGTGCATCTCCAAGGTTGCGCCAACGAATCTTGAAAACCGGTTGAAAGAATGTGTGGGTAGAGCGGATATAAAGCTTACGTCAACATAACGAGCCCAATAAACTTCGCGAGTGTACATCTTAATAACCTCATGATGCTTGTTCTCTACCACCTTGAAGGTGTGTGCCGTAACGCCGTCGCCGGTAGCCATGGCAAAATAGGACAGAAACGCGAATGTTGTAATGAATGCTGTCAAAATGTGGAATAATCGTTTTTGCTAGCGTCTGGTGAGTATGACCGAGACTCCAGAACGTCGAAGGCTAAACATACCACAGGCACGCGCATGGCCATTCCGTAGAACGCCAGCGAGGACAAGGCCATGATAACGCAAACGACCCTAGACGGTCTTCGTTAACAGGGTCTTTAAGCCGGATCGATGGTAGGAAAAGACTCACCATAGAACGCTCTTGCCGGTGTTTCCGGCCTCCTCCGTGTAGAGTTGCATTTCGGCGGGTAGCTTTGGGGTCGTCGTAGGGGTCGACGTAGGAGTAGATGTGGCGAAGATGTCCGAAGAGGTTTTATACAGGTCCGGAATGACTTCTTGTTCGGTATACATGGTCGGTTCAAGAGCAACTTCAATTGTTTAAGATGGTGGTATCAATCACGAGACACAAAGTGTTGCTAAGGAATGAACTAATTGACAAGAGACGAAGACGAGATTCCATCCTCGATATAAGGCATGGGGGCATAGGCTGGATACTGCAAATACCGAACGAAGTCATGTCGTCATTCCTACAGCACAACGATCAATCTCCCTGCAGCCATTCTTGTCCTCATGCAAGCCGACGCCCAAATCGGCTGGAGCGTTGGGCTAGTGCAACAAACAGTAACTCTATTCAACCTTGCGATTGCGGGGTAGTGGCGTGTCGAGCCATCTCAAGAGACTCCCAACCCCTATCCTACATAATAATCTGATATACTCAAGTGCTCCTTCCGCTGATGCTCGGGTTTCAATTGGCATCGGTATCAGTCGGTGTCGGTTGTTCGAGCTCCGGCTTTCATTCAAGGTCCTTTGCATGCCGGTAGCTTCCTCAATGCCGCCAGTTTTCCAGGTCAACTATTACCTCCGCTTCTCCGAAAGTCCGTCTTAAACAGGCTCCTTTGAGCAGCATTGTTTTAGACAGACTTTCAGTGACGGACGTAGTATTCAACCGTCAACACAACATTCATGCTGAATATCTTCATAGACTTTATCCCACTACATTAAGTACACGCTAGCTCACAGGATATGGCTGAATTAATTGAACGTCTCGGTCTGATGCGAAGCCCGTTGAAGCCCGAAATTTCAGCCTTCGTCTCAACTGATTTCTTCGTATTGTGCCTTCCGGCGGTCAGCCCTTTCGGTCTTGGTCCAAGGATGGACCAATATGTCAAACCGATCGGAGTCCACACCTCAAACTTTAACTCTGCGCTTTGCGATGTCCACTAGGGATAGATTTCAGTCACCCTTGAGTTACTCCGAACATCGTGGTTCGATCTTCCGAATGCAAGCTTGACGGGAACATGCTGGCCTCTCCCAAATCACCTACCCGTATGTGAACGGCAGCGCGAGCTATAGCTTTGAGAATCTTTGCGAACGAAACCTCATCTTGATTTTAAAGACAAAAGTTGTAACATGGCTTCGCCAACTCTGGACTTTCTTATCGTCTCGTCAATTTCTTACAATGGGCGTGCTCAATGGTACCGGTACAGAGCGAAATCACGGCTCAATGTGGCGATTTGGTTCGCACAGGTTCTTTACTGTATAACCAGGCTCGAAGTTGGAAGTGGACCATCTTCCTCCAGTTAGATTTTCCACACGGTTTGATGGAGGGTCGGCGCGGGATGCCCAGAAAAACCCTCTTTTTCGTTATGTCGATCCAAATGATTGAGCGCCCGAAGTACCGATCTTAACTTGCAGCGTATGGCAATTTGTGGGACTCAGACGGGCATATGTTTCCTTGCAGTGATGGAGAACCCCTGCTTGAGTTTATCATGGGTAAGGGTTCCCCTTTCGCCAATTCTCTACTCCAAACAGCAAGCAAAGTGCATGCACTGTTGCTGAACCTTAACAGCAGTCTACACAGTAAGAGGTTGCAAAGTGGTGTAACAGATTTGCAATCCTGCGATGCTAACAGTTTCAGCGAGCTGAAAACATAAATCAAAGCAACACTTGGTAAATCTAGAAATCCAGAGGTTCCTCGGCAAGCCGACGAAAGCCGCCATTTTTCCATGATAATTTGGAGCAGCCGAGACCCTGGCTTCCACTGCTAAAGTCAGATGTCAAAATTAAGTCGCATTTGTCCTTTTCTCACCAAATTGCTCGATTTCAAGGCTGAACAATCATTGGACGATCACTCCGATTGAGAATATCAGAGTATATAATCTAGCAACCTTGAAATCGGGCATTTGGGTGAGAAACGGTCAAATGCGACTTAATTTTGTCCCCTCATTGTAGCTCCTTTGGCCCCTTTTCGAAACCAGACTTTCGTCCATGCAGCATCGAACCTGTGTGATCTTTGCAAACATTTGCTGACGGTTAACCAGATTTGGTCGGATCAAGAAGTAAATTTGCAGCTTTTGGGAAGCATATCCTCAATTACCGCGTAGATAGGATAGAGCTATCAGTCGACCCTGGCGTACCTGGCTCCCAGGAGTCTTACTCGAAATTTACGTCCAATTCCTAGCCTGTAGGACGAGAAATTCTTTTGGTCAGAAACCAACCATATGACATATGGTTGCCGAATTTAGATTCAATTATCCTACGGCAGTCTTGCTACAGTCTTCTAGTCCTTCCCTTCTTGAAGTACTACTTGTACGAAGGTAGTGGCCCCAAGTTAGGACCATGGAGCATCAGCTTGGTACAATGCCAGAGTATTTTCATGCTACTATGCTTCGGACGGTGAGGTCGCCTGTTCACGCCTATCGCAGCGTCTTAGCGTACAGTCTAAACACTAGTCAGCGCTACTCGTTGCTGGCTTAGCGGCTTGAGCTGTTCCTCCAGCCCTACTCAAGCGGATAGTTTACACCACAGTCACGTGCACTAGGTATCCATGGCAACATGGTAATTTACTTCATGGTCCTAGCTTTTGACCGCTGCCCTCATAGCTCGTATGCTAAAGTTGGAATTTAGTATGATAACGACAATACTGCCATCACAGGAATACATAGGATTGTTGTGACACTTTGAACGGGTCACGTCTACCTGAGTGCCTCAACTTACCTTTTCCTTCTGGACAAAATCTAACTTAAGTTGACACCAACCCATGCAACATAACTACTGGTGTCTGTTTCATCTTTGGTGGTCAGCGATCGCCAGAACATTGTTATCACACTAGCCCAAGAACAAGATACAAAATTCAATGTTCGGACAAGAATGCACATTCTCGTGGTGCTGAAAGGCATTGTAGATCCTGAAGGGCGTCCTCGGGGAACTATCAATATCGCGCAGTCGATTCTCTGTAAGGGCCTCAGCGCCGACAATTGCCAAGCAGCAACATCAGCAGTAGACGACCAACCCGTGCTAGAATCCTTTCATATAAACTGTAAACCTCTTACGGGCATGGTCATACCTCCTAGCTCCGGGTATTTGGTGGCCTCTCCGAGGCAATACGATAGCCACACAGCGGCTATGTGGACCGTTGGCCAACCGTCATCCCAAGCACATTTTGATATCACACATCGACGGGATCACTGATTGAATGGCTGAAAGCACTGTATGCGAGCCTGGTAACACGCCACACTTCTCACAGTATTATCATACACACAGTACATTTTCAAATTGAAGTGTAATTTTATGATACCGGTAGCACGCTGGAAATCGCAAAATGTGGTGTGCTCTATGTCCCGGTAACATCATGGTATTGGTACGTTGTGCCGTTAGCGCTTTGTAATTGAAGATACTTTGAAACTTGCAGTGGTTATGGTATTCTCAAG
>JAOYMO020434300.1:0-21322 GCA_025802455.2 Iodosphaeria phyllophila | reverse complement strand
TCACTAGCGGCGGTGAGGGCACCGTTTCGTTGAGAGAGAGGGGGGGGGGGGGGCGTGTACCTGCAATAGCCGTGACAGTGCGTGCGTGATCAGCCCCACCATCCCCCGCGCTAGATGTAACGGTTTTGATGCAGCTTCGATGACGATTACGAAGGGTCAGCGGCGATAAGGGAGATAAGGAAACAGCCTGAGCTTGCCAAGCTCCAGGTTTGGACCACTACTGTGGAGCTCCATTTGAGACAGAAGATAGCTGCGCCCTGCACTGATGATGAGAGACACGAAAATGATGGCTAGCAGCACATGGCATGAGATTCAGCACGATTGATTGATTGCCTGATCTGTAGCCTAACTAATCACCTTGGACAGGAAAGTACAAAGAAAAAGTAAAAAAAGAAATAGACGATGGTGGTGCAACAACACGTGCTGAACTGGCTCTACAGTGTCCTAACCAGCGTAAACTGCCTTGCCCACCCCCCCCCTTCCCCCATCGCTCTATCACCTCATCATAGCCTACCCACTGACAATACCTAGGAATACCACGATGTAACACGTACCTATCACGATGTAGCGCACGTGCTCACCTACTATCCATCTCTATCCCCCCGTACCGAAGTGCACACCTTCGACAATGGCGTGTCTGCCTTGCTCGTCCACCTCTCGGGCACCTTACCCGTGGTCTTCCGTGGCGCCACCTACCGCTTTCCCATCTCGCTATGGGTACCGCACGCATACCCCCGTGAGGCTCCCTTCGTGTACGTGCGGCCGACAGACACGATGATGGTGCGGCCGGGCCAGCATGTCGATCCGCAGGGCAGGATATATCATCCGTATTTGGTGCGGTGGGCTGAGTTCTGGGATAAGAGTTCGGTAATGGATTTCTTGGCGATCTTGAGAGATGTGTTTGCGAAGGAGCCGCCGGTTGTGTCCAAGGGGCAACAGCAACAACAGCAACAACAGAGACAGACAGGGACGCCGGGGCCGGGGTCGGGGCCGGGGCAGGCACAAATGGCGGCAAGTCCAGTACCGGTGCAGCAGCCGCAGCAATTGGGACAGACGCCGCCTGTAGCAAGTGATCAGCCGCCTCTTCCGCCGCCTAAGGATCGCGATGGGCCTCGACAGACCCAATATCAGTCTGAGGCCCAGGCCCAAACCCAGGTTGTCCAAGGCCAACCTCGGAACGCCGAGGCACCACCTAGGCCGCCCCTCCCGCCTGGTGTAAATGGATACAGCAATACCCAAACTCCGGAACCGTCTAGGCGGATGTCTCGATACGATGGTCCTCCTCCTTTACCGCCACAGCAGCAACCGCAAAACACTGCTCAGCCTGCCTCATATCAGCCTTCACCATCACAAGCACCTGCTCGTCATCATCATCATCATCCTCCTCCTTTTCCTCCAGTGCCTGGTCAATATTCCCATCATCGGCCCTCATTCCTGGAGCTCGGTACCCCTGAGCTTGGCCAACAAAGTCTTGATGTGAACCGTGGACCATCCCTATCTTCCGTTTCTCCGCTCTCATCTTACGCCGAAGGCGCTGGCCCCGAGCAAGCTGAGTCTCAAACAATGCCCCAAACAGTACCCCAAACTCAAACTCAAACTCAAGCTCAAACTCAAACTCAAACTCAAACTCAACCCCAGACCCAGCCTCAGACCCAGCCTCCACATCAACTACCCTATAACAACTGGCAACAACCCCCGCCCCAATCCTTTCTCCTTCACCCCCAACCTCATCCCCAGCCTCCTCCACCTCAACAACCACCACCTCCTAAACCCAAACAGCCTCCACCGCCCGACCTCATGGATGCCCCACTAACCCTTTCTCTCCCTTCTCCCTCCACGCTTGCCCCTCCTCCCATCCCTCCCAACCCCGAGAAAGACGCGCTCCTCCACCAACTCGCTAGCACCCTCCATACCATCCGCCAGCGTAGTCGCGCCCAAAACGACGCCTCCCTGTCCGGCCTCGCTGCTCAGAAAACAGCCATGCTTGCATCTCTCTCCCACATCCACACCGACCTCAACTCTCTGCAACCAGTAACCGCCCTGCTCGCTAGTAACACGGCGATTCTACAAAGCTCATTGTCTGACGCGGACACGCTGATTGCGAACGCGAGACGTCAAAAGCCTCCGCAGATGGACGATTTATTGGTCGCGCCGAGTGTGGTGGGTAATCAGCTTTATGATGTTGTGGCGGAGGAGAGGGCGTTGGCGGATGCGATTTTTGTGCTGGGCAGGGCGGTAGAGAGAGGGCGGGTGGCGCCGGTACTATTTGCGAGGACCACGAGAGGGTTGGCGAGAGAGTGGTATTTGAAAAAGGCGTTAGCCAGGAAAATCGGCGTGGGGATGGGGTTGGTGGGGTAGGCTTTGATAAAGGGGGGTCTTTGGGGTTTGGTGTGCAGGGTCTGTTCTGAACACGGGATGCACAAATGGTGCCCACTCAATCTCAAAATTGAAAGCCCCCGTGGCACTAAGCTAACTGTGGATAAGTTGAAACTGAGCTAAAATATATGCCTCCCAAAAGCTGCTATTCTCTGCTCTTTGACATATGAATGGCCCCTCCCCCCCCCCCAAAATGGAACTAAACTAACCAGTATACTCTCGATCCCCTTCATCGTGTCCACTTGATATTGAGAATGCTCACGACTGAAGTCTATGTGTCTAAAAGCTCTACCATGTTATCTCAAGACGCTCAGAAACAAGAACCGGTAACCAGAAGCCTCCACCACACAAAGATACTGGCCGACTCCTCCCCGCCCGCATAATCTCATAAAATACGCCTTCCTTTCTCATTTCCATCCACCATTATCATTCGAACCACCCGTGACTCATCTCTTACTAGTCCTCCGCTGTCCCCGCCTTCTCCATTCTCATTCCCCCCATCCCTCCACTCCCGCCCCCTCCACTCCCCGCGCTTCCCTCTCCTCTCCTCCCCTGCCCAACTCCCAAAAGGCTCGCACTCTTATCCTTATAAATCGCCAAAATATTTCGCACTTGCCCCGGCCGGCATGGCCGTGGCTGCACGATCCCCTCGGGCTTGATGGCGCTCTGGTGTACCACAAACCCGGAAGCCGTTTTCTTGCCCCAGGAGCGCTCGCGGTCCTTGCGCTGCCATTTGTGGCGCTGGCGTTTCTTTTCGGGGTTGGTGGTGGAGGTGGATGGTGACGGGGTGGGTGTGGTGGACGAGTGGTGGTGGAAGAGGTTGCTGGGGATGCGGGGTTTGGCTTTTGGTTTGGTCCTGGACTCGTTCTGGGATTGCTTGTTGTGGTCGCGGTGCAGCATCGGCCAGCGGCGGGCGGATGGGTAAACACTGCTGGTTTCGGGGTGTGGTTGTGAGTGTGCATCTTCGACCTCTCCCGCCAGCTGCTCCATCGACGACGAAGACGTTGCTTCGACGGCTGCAGTGTGACCCTCCCTCTTTTCCTTGGCTTTCCCGCCCGCACGGTTCTTCAGACTCTCTATTCGTGCCGCTCGTCGCCGTTCTCGCACTTCGCGTCTTTGCTGTCTGCGCTCGGAGGTGTGGTCGTTCGTGCTCTCCGTGCCGTCCATGCCTCTGGTCGTGTTCCTCCCTCTACTGCCATCACCAACAACACCGCACGTACCCCCCTCCTCTTTCGACTCGGCCGCGCCATCCACCCATAAACTCCCCGCTCCAAACCGACTCAGCCCAAGGAATGAGAGCTTCCTCTTCTGACCCTGAACCGAATTTCGATTCCGGTTCGGATTCAGGTTGTCACCGCCAGACACCCCAGTTTTATTCTCCCTCTCTCCTTCCCGCACCCGGGATGCAGAAGGCGTCCTCACATACCGCAAGAAAGGCGGACTCACATCGAGCTCCGCGTGCAGCGAGGCGTCGATGTCCACGCTTGATGAATCGCAGCATCCTCCTCCAGCAAAAGCAGTGGGACTACTTGCCAGAGATAGGGATAGCGGGGGAGGCGGGCGCGCGAAGAGGTGCTTGAATGGTGTCGAGAAGGCCGGTCCTGCTGCTCGCGAGGATGATGATATGCCGCTCGATTGCGCTGGAGATGTTGTGGTGGACGCGGGAGAAGGGGTGGATGAAGAGGTTTCCCTGCGGTTCTTGCTTGGTCGAGCCACTGTCCAGGTGAGCGAGTTGGAGATTCGTCGCCACACGGTACGGATGTGAGGCTTTCGGGGATGGTTCGCCGCGGTAGGAATAGGTGAGGCTGGGACGTCGGTGATAGGTCGTGTCGGCGAACAGATACTTTCTTTAGAGAGCCTTTCGTAACGATTGATTTTAGCTTTGAGGGGTGAATCGTGGAGGGATTTGAGGGAGGCCTTGGCGGGACTGCTGGGTTGGTGAGGTTTGGGAGTGAGGTTGCTGTTAGGCAGGCTTGAATAAGAGACTTCTTTTGAAATTCTCTGGATGTGTGGAGGCTTTTTATCGAGATCGGAGTTTCTTCTGACACCGAAATCGCAGGCGAAATCGTTCAGACCAATGTCCACGAGTGGTAATTCAGGCAGCGGTTCGTGCCTGGTGGGATTCGCTTGAGATGTCTCGCCCATTCCTTCTATTTCCGGTTCCGTCATGAAGGTGCCGTCCACTGCCGCCGTGACTCTGACGTCCGGAACACTGCGTCGCTGTTTAGCTTTGATAAGCGCCGTGAACGGGTTGAAAGTCGGAGAGGAGGCCCGAAGAGCTGCCGAGGGGCGATCGAAGAATATCCGGAGATCTGCCACTTTATTCTTTGCTAGACGCGACTTGGCTTCTTCTCGGGATGGCGTGGTTGGGTCTTGTGGGTCATGTATTGAGGATGTGGGAATATGGGATTTGCTGCATCCATCAAACGTAGACTTGGGGACCGAGAGGAAGTCTTCAGTTTCTTTCAGAGTCCGCTCGGCAGGCGAGAGAGCTCTAGCAGTGGTGCTAGTTTGTGCGGTGGTTGGGTGGTCGCGGAGTATTGTGGATGAGATGTCTACAAGGCTACGCGATGGGTGCCGATGATGTGGGGGCAGTGACTTCCTTAATATCGACATTCTGTCTTTGCTCTGGATCGTGAGGTCAGTTTCTGACCGACCCGTCCTCGTCGTTATGGTTGCCGCGGAGGCACTATGGTGCAACTTCTCTGTGAATGATGATGGCACAGAAAGACGTGTAGTCATGGCATCCTTTTCTAGAAAACCTGGAGGCAAGCCCGATAAATATTGGGGTTGGTCTTGATATCTCGATCCGGTCTTTTCGGATGAGCGTGCGACGACGGCCTTGATCGTTCTCGAAGTCGGAGAATGATAGCTCTCATGTCCCTTTCCCTGTGCCGTTGGACAAAGTTTATCGGCGTGGCTTGTGTCCTGTAGCTGTTGAGTAAACGAGACAGTCTTGTCCTTTGATGCCACAGTCCCTTGGCCCAAATCGCCCCCATACCTACAATCTTCGTACGTGTTTGACTTGACCAACGAGCCTGTGGACGCGTGCTGCTTTTCGGGTGATTTGCTGGGCTCGAGAGCGGCTTTCCGATCCTCGTTCTGATGGGAAATTTGTTCGAACGATTTCCGCAGGTCAGAAACACTGGATCTCTGTCCCGATAAAGGTCTCAACTGCTTTGATGGAGAGGCGGATTCTTTCATCCTTGGCTTACGTTCTTCAGTTGCCGTTGTACCCCTGACTTCGATTTTCTTAGGCAATGAGAGAGGAACTGCCCGAGTCTCACATGTCGCATCTGTGATAGCCATAGCCTGGGGTTGAATTGCTTGTTGGTTCGCCGTATCACCCATCATATCCGGATTCTTCGTATGGTTTGTATAACAAGAACTCTGGCTTGATCTCGGCACCGATTTTCGAGGTAATTTCGATGGTGCATGCGAAGAATAAACCGTGTGATGATGGTGATGAGGAACATCACCTGAATCTGCGTTATTCACAGAATCGAGGCTTTCGAATCTAGAGACCAGGGCATCCAGTTTACTATTTGTCGTGCGGCGAGAACTGGAACGACTGAATGGGATCCTGGTCTTCTGAGCCGACGGCTCGGAATTATCTTTGGCTGTGAAATCCATGATTGCTGTGGTGCTTCCTTCTTCAGATGATGACAAGAGAGCAAGGTTTGTTTGGTGGGGTTTTTGTTTCTCCATACTTGGTAGAGTGTAGTGGTGGCTTGTTTTTCCAGAGGGGAGAGTGGACGGATGCCCCTCTCGTTCTCCGTGTTCTTCGCAGTCTTCGATCTCATCGGAAAGCTTCTCAACGTGCTGAGTGGTACCCTCCCCTGTTGACGAGGACAGTAGAGGGACAGATTCAATGTCTCCGCCGCCTTTGCCATGATTCTTTCGCTGAGGAATACGTAAAGGTGCCGGAAGTAAATTCGACGCCCCTTTGCCTGGACTTCTCAGAGCCATGATTTGAGGTAAATCGTGTTACCGTATGGGAAGCCTCCAACAAAGAAAAGCAACGATCGCAGCAGGGAAAACGAAAAGTGAGCAGTCTACAGCGGGCCTTGGCTGGAGACAGCAACTATGATACAAGGGGTCCTGCGATAGACATGGCACGAATTGTATTCAATTGTTCTACTTCATTATCATGCTCGCGCGACTGTGTTTACGCCATTTTGCTATGTTCTTCGACCTAGGCGGTTTCTACCTGACCTAGCCAAAATGGTTCGATAATGACGTCCTGTGCTTTGTCTCTTCAAAGCGAGGAGGTAGCACCCTGAGAGCTCTGGGGTCCGCTCTTGCCTCCATTCACAACCCAACCGAAGATATGAAACAACTCCGCTGGGAAGGAAATCAAGCCTTATCTCCCCTTGATGTTCAGCTTCCACAAAAAAACGGGAAAAAGATAGCACGGTATGTACTCTCAATAGCTGATGGGGAAATCTACTGGCCTTCATTCCTCCATTAAGATGAGTTCTATATACTGCATGGAATAACTTAGTTGTTAGTCTGATATTCTTCAGGAATGGAAATTGACCCCCAGTCCTCGCCACGTGCGAATCTTGACCTATGCGTATGAAGATCCACCCGTCGGCATTGCAGCGTGCAGGGATCGCGAATGTGGCAGTCCTTTTCGAGAAAAGTGATGATCGTGACACTTGGGTCCGAGCTTCGGGTATAGATAAATGCTTGCGCCAAGTACAGCTACTTGGGAGGGGTACAGCTGTGAAATCGTGAGGTGTGCGGGAATTCTTCAGATTATATTCGTGAATTCACGCGTCGTTTTTTTTCCAATTTCCCTTCTTTTTTTAAAACCCGAATATACCGATCTCACACCCAAAGCATCACCTGCAAAATCTTTTCCCAGCCCATTCGTTATCCGCCGATCGAGGGGAGCAGCCCAAGCTACCACCGAGTCATGCTGAACTATAACCACGTAGCTTCAGCCCGATCCCTTCTCCAGTCAGAGGAGCGGAAGTACCCGTTCGCCGGCGCTCCGCCCATAATACACTGATGAGGTGCTTTTAGCTTAGAATGCTTGGATCTGCTTGATGTTTTCTGCCATGGTTCGTCTCAGTGACTTTTTTCGACGACTCGCGGCGGCATATTTCCACGAGACGAGGGAATGCGATTGCGAAGATGGGGTATAGGGGAGGAGGGGTGCAGTCTTTCTTCTTTTCACCCTAGCATGATGGGGAGGCTATGGGCTGATGTCGTTCACGATTGCCAGGTGTAAATGCTTGTTTGGCGGAAGAGATCTTTGCGCGCGAATAGTGTGAGTATAGCACCGTATCGTTAGCAAGTTACCTGTGCGCCAGTTACCTATGCGCCGACCCAGAGTCTTGATAACTCAGAGGAAAAGATTTTACAAGTTCGCCTTTCTAATTACTGCTTAGGATCATGACGCCCACAACACCCTACCTGTGACTCGAAGGTCCCAATCCTATGTACACTCTCGCACGACCCGGACTCAATGCGAACCATCATCATCTCCGTCGTCACCCCCTCTACCACTCTCACCCGCCATCGCATCCATGACTCTCCGTATCAACGCTGACATGGACTTCCGGATGCCGGTGCTGCTCGAGATCCCCGCCGGCGTGCGCCTGCTGCTGGGCATGTTCCTCGGCATCGCATTCTGGAACGTCTTTGAGATGGTCATCCTCGTTTACCTCACCTTCACCCGCTACCGCTCTCTCTATTTCGCCAGCATCTGCGCCGCCACCGTCGGCGTCCTCATCTGCTCCGTCTCCCAAGTCCTCAACACCTGGGTCGAGCGCCGCCCTGATATCGTCCCCGCCGCGGTCAGCTGTTTGGGCTGGGTGCCCATGGTCACGGGACAGAGTCTGCTACTCTACAGCCGGTTGCATCTCCTTCGGGTGCAACAGCGGATCCTCAGTGGGGTGCTGGGCATGATTATCTTCAACGCGGTCACGATCCACACGACGGTGATCGTGCTGACGATCGGGGGGAATCTGAACGTGAGCGGGCGGTTCCGCGCGCCGTACAATGTGATGGAGAAGGTGCAGGTGGGGGTCTTCTTTCTACAGGAGATGGTCATTTCGGGGATCTACTTGAGGCAGGCGAAGCGGTTTCTGGGCACGTACTCGGCGGCGCATAGCGACTCGTCAGAGCGACAGCAGCCAGCGCCGCGGATCAGTCGGGGGCACGGGCACATGTCGGTGACGCGAGCAGAGCGGACGATACGCACTTTTCTACGCCAACTCATCGCCATCAATATATTTGTCGTGGCACTCGACGTGACCATTCTGCTACTGGAATGTCTCGGCGTGCACCTGATCCAACTGACGTACAAGATCTTCGTATATAGCGTGAAGCTCAAGTGCGAGATTGGAATTCTGAATCGACTGGTGGATTTTGTCAAGAACACGCGGTATGTGGAGCGCGAGCAGCGGGTGACGCAGGACACGAGACAAGAGTGGGAGGTGACGCTGGCACGGACGTTCGGAACGACGAACGAGCGGGAGGAGCAGCGGAAAGAGCAGCAGAGGCATCAGGGGGTAGGGAGGGAGGTGGTGGTGGGTTCGGATAGGCGGATTCAGTCGGCCGGGGGGACAACTTCGACGAGCCAGGTCAAGAAACTGAGTGCGATCTCGTCGGGGAGCACGGCGGGTGTGGGATCGCCGTGAATGAAGGATGAACGTGGTGAGAGGGATTATGAACTATAATGTTGATGGGTCGAGAACCCCTTCCCAGGTCTATCCGATAAAACTTTCACCTATTAAAGATATATCTACTTTCTAATGCAGATTTGAGCACGCAAAAGAAAAACCATAGATTCGTGTAGAATTGGCAGAAGGACACTGTCTCCGTGTTGAACGGCTGAAAGGTCAATTGATGATCGACTCTACCTATCTCAAGTCCTGCTATTCGCGCTCTATCTTTCCAGAGATCAATCATTACGATTTTCCTGTATCTAACCTATGGAGGTAGCAGAAAAGTTGAATTCGAGGTGCTCGATGGAAAGGATGTAGAGATTGTCAAGCGCCGGTAACCATTTCTTTTTGTCAATTATCATCATCGACGACGAGAGTTAGCGGACCTCCCAGGCTCGATAATCTAAAATGCGCAAAGGACCATTTCAAGAACAGACTCTCGGAGCGACGGAGGTGGCGAGACGACGAAGCGAAAACTCGGAAGTTGCTACTGTATCTATCATCTGATTTTCATCTGATTTTCAAGAAACGTCCCTGGAAATGGAAAATTGGCTATTCGACCACATGTAACCAAGTTGTGCGGCCACTCCTCCATAATTCTCGCAGGCAGTTTGGAAGGTAAGCAGGCCACTTGGAAGCACTTGTAGAGTCGAAGACAAGTTCCTGGGAGTAAGAGTTGATCTAGTTTTGACTCGTAGAAGTCGGGCTCTTTAATGCAGCTTGAACACATTGTGGGGGGGTTTCGATCGAGGTCGTCATCGTGCTTCGATTTGGCCTTGGATGGATAGGATTCGTAGATAGGGCACGCCTCAGAGGCCGAGACTCATACTGAAGGACCAAGACAGGAGAAGATGCGCCGGAATACACTCACCAACATTTTCAATCCCCCTCCCAAAACGCACACGTGCAGGGTCTAGTCAGACCTAACAGCTTACTACCAGTAGTCGGATGTTGGGAAGCTCGGAGCCGGAGGCCCGAGCAGCGCTCAGCTTTGCCGCGTTGGCCTGGGGGGAAAGGATACCGTAGCAGGAAGATACGACGAAGCCGCAGGTACCTTGCTCTTCTTCTGGCTCTTCTCCTGATTGCAGTACGGTGTCTGGAGCTTAAATGGTCGTGCTACCCACGGAAACTACACCAAGCATCTGCATCGCTGCACCACCACCACCAGCCATATTCCCAGTTTTCGCCACGATCATCACTGAAGCTTGACGGGAGAGGTGACCATCCAACGACGAAGGACTCGTGTCGTGCACCGAACCGGGTCGTCAATCTGACGCACCCATCTTTCGCGACCATTTTTTAATCGCGCTTTTCCATCCCACCGTCCCCATAGTTGCGGGCAGGTCGTATTGATAAGCAGCCCTGTGTACTGAGTGCACCTGGCGAGACGGGGAAAAAAAGTAGGATTCGCGCAAATGGATATAAAGCAAGAAGCCATGCCGGAAGGCGACAACAATCTTCACCAGCACCCTCCTCACAATAGCCATGATGGCAATAGCCTCAGCAACATCCCAGCTCACGCGACCAACAACGGAAATGGTAAGAGCCCGGTCAACCCGGCAAACAGCAATCCGAATAACAATGCGCAGCTGATGGGAGGATTCTCGGCGCCGCTGCCGCATCTGACGCAGCAAATCTGGACCAACGCCGACGACGCGCTCCGCGACATCGAAGACGCGGCGGCCAATGCGGGATTCGCCATCCGTAAGCAGCGACCGAACAATAAGAACTCTGAGGGAGTTTATTGCCGGTTCTCGTTGGTTTGTTCGCGCGGCGGTGCCAAGCATACCAAGTCCAAGCAGGCAGCTGCCAATGCCGCCGCAGCCGCCGCCGCCGCCGCCGCCGCAGCAGCATCATCCTCAACAGCCGGGGCGACAGCCTCAGCAGCGGAAAGCCGAAGACGATCGACATCGTCATCATGGAGCAACTGTCTCTGGCAAGGATCACTGTATCGGTCAACCAAGGCAGGCGCGTCGGACTGGCGATTCAAGATCACGGAACCCCGCACCTCGGATCGTCAGCCATGCCATGTTCACAACCATCCTCCAATCCATGGGAAAGACATCGACCACGTGACGGTTCGGCGTCGTGCACTACAGAAGCGCATCAACATCTCGGACGAGGTGAACACTCTCTCAATGGATGGGAAACTCACTCATAACGAGATTGCTGCCATCTTGGCCCAGCGATTTCCGAACATTCCCTTCCATCCCACAGATATCAAGAACACGTTGGCTCAGTCCCGGAGGATTGAACTAGGGCCTGAGCGCGCGACTGCTGCTGCTGCTACTGCTGCAGCCGCCGCCGCGGCTGCTGCTAATGCTGCGGTTGCCAATGCTGCTGTTGCCAATGTGACGGCCCCTCCTCCTCCCACTGGCGCTCCCCAGGCCCCTCTGCATCAACAACATGGCGCAGTCCCTCAGCCTGGACCTGGCGATATTCATCATCATCATCACCAACAACAGCAACAGCAACAGCAACAGCAACAGCAACAGCAACAGCAACAGCAACAGCAACAGCAGCAACAACAGCAACAACAAGCTGCTGCTGCGGCGGCTGCCGCTGCTCATCACCAGGCCGATGTCCACCCACATCAACACCAGCACCAACATCAACAACATCAACATCAACACCCACACTCGCACCAGCATCAGCACCAACCAGACATGCACCAACCCCAAGCCGAAATGCATCATCACCATCATCACCACCAGGCTCCAGCTGGGGTCGTACACCAAGACGCCGTTCACCAACATCCCGGCCCACCCTCTGTCCATCAAGGGACCGTCCAGCAGCATCCAGGTGCCGTGCACCAGCACCAACATCAACACCAACACCAACACCAACACCAACACCAAGGACCTCCCGTGCACCAGACCCCAGTGCCTGTTCCGCAGCCCCAGACCGCCGTTCCTCAACCTCCCATACATCCCCAGCTTCTCTTCGACAACGCTCACACCTCGACCAACGGTCAGATGCCAGGGCAGATGAGCCAGGGACAAATGGGGCAGATGGGCCAGATGCCGGGACAGATGCCCATGGGAGCTCAGATGGGTCAAATGAACGCGCAGATGATGAATGCGCCCATGGGTGGGCCCATGAACGGCCAGATGGGTGGTCAGCTGAGATGATCGTCTTGTTCGTGAAGACATCTTCTCTTTTTATCGTATCTGATTCTCATGCGTACATGCATGCATACCTTTCTCGGTGACACCGAGGCTAAAGCTGAGAGACTAAATCACATGACTTCCACGACATGCGAAGCAATCAACACCCAAATATCACCCATTTTGTCGCTTGGTAGCTGCGGTTGACCTGGAGCTCGGCTTTGTACTCTTTGTAGTTGATTTCTAACTATTACCGTTGCTACCACTACTACTGCTGCTTATTAGCTATCCTAACTGTCTCATCCCTCACAAGCTCGACCCATTCATCGCATCATCATCAAAAACAAACAAAAAAAATGGTACGCTACGCTGTTCGTGACAGTCTCGAAACTCGGATTCTACTCGTCACATTATGGGAAGGTAACTTGGGCGTGGGGGTGCTGAGGAGTAGTGCGTGTTCCAGGAGGGAGGGGTGGATGTCGGATAGGGAACGAGGAGGCAAAGGGGAAGGAAAGGCAAGGCAAGGCAAGGCAAGGGAGCGTTGGAGGGAGGGGAGGATCGAGGGATGGATGGATGGATGGATGGATGGATGGATGGTATTTCGCTTTATGGGGACAACTGGTACTGGCAATGGTAATGACAATGGCAACTGATAAGGGTAAATGTTTTTACTACTTCTTTACTCCTCCGCTTCTTCCGTTTCTTCTCCATTCTTCACGAGTCGAGAAATCCGCGGATGAAGTCGGGATGGGTGCTGAGGTATCATGTGTACCTCTGCCATTGTGGACTATTTTTCAGCCCGTTTTGCCCTGCCTTGGCCCCTCTCTTTCTTCGATGTTTTGTGTTCCTATTGCCTTTTTTATTCTTTTTATCTTACTCGGGCTATTTTTACAAATCGGAAATGGGTGCTTCTTCCTCTGTTGCTTTTACTTTTCCTTCATCTTCTGAGGGGTTCGCTAAGGCAAAGGTAGTATATAGATCGGAAGGAGACGTGGTCCAGTGCCAATGAACTTTATGCTTCTTGCTTCTTTTTTTTTTTTTTTTTTAAAGTTGCGCAAACGCCCGTCTAGCACCCGTGCTTCCCGTACATCCAAACATCCTAACATCCCTTGGATCTTCCTTTTTTTTTCTCGGAAAAGAAAATCATGTCCCTCTCCCACTCAACAAATTCAAGGCGCTCCCCGCTAATATGAACCCAGCCTGATCCTTACTAACCGCGTGCTTGGTCTTGACTTCAAATTCTGACTCTCCCTCCTCACCCACAGTCCTCTTCTTCACTCTCAGCTTCACCTCCCCTTGCCCACCATTCCGTAGCATATCCAATAACCCCACGCTCTCCACCTCATCGCCCGCGCTCATCCGCTCGTAGTCCGCCTCGTCAGCGAACGTCAAGGGAACGACGCCCTGCTTCTTGAGATTCGTCTCGTGGATCCGCGCAAACGATTTCGTAAGCACGATCCGGCAGCCCAGGTAGCGCGGTTGGAGTGCGGCGTGTTCGCGAGCGCTCCCTTCGCCGTAGTTGTGCTCGGCTATGACGAGCCAGGGCTGAGACCGCTCGCGCCATTGTTCTGCCAGTGAAGGGATCGTGTATTTTTCTGGTTCTCCGCCTGCGCTATGGTCAGGGGAGGGAAGATGGTCGTAAGCCGTGTTCACCTCGCCCGTCTCGGCGTTGGTGGCGGTGTTGAGGGTGTTGGCGCTGATGTTGGGCAGATGGCCTTTGTATTTCAGCCAGGGCCCTGCGGCTGAGATGGTGTCGGTCGTGCATTTCCCCTGGACTTTGACCAGGACACGTAGGCCTTTGAGTTCAGAGTTGGGGAAGGGATCGAATGGCTCCAGGAGGGCCAGACGGTCCGAGGTCGGGGAGACTGCCACGGGGGGAGCGGGCCCGGAGCTTGTGTCATGTGTCTCGGGGCGATTGTACGATGCCGCGACGAAGCCGGAAGACGGGACTTCTTGGCCCTGGGAGGGCGGGCTGAACCGGAATCGGGTGCCGGGGATGGTATCGGTGACAGGGTTGAAGGTGGTGGTTCCGGCGAAGGCCATGGCGGTGACGAGCTCGGGAGAGGCGAGGAAGTTCATGGTGTCGGGGTTCCCGTCGTTGCGGCCGCGGAAGTTGCGGTTGAAGGAGGTGAAGATGGCGTTAGGGGTTCCTTTCTGCTTGCTGGTTTCGGAGCCGTCTCGGCGTGTCCATTGCCCTATGCAGGGTCCGCAGGCGTTGGACAAGACGGTGCCTCCGGCTTCTTGGAAGGTCTCCAGGGGACCATCCAATTCCAGTTGTGCCCGAATAAGTTCGCTGCCCGGCGTGATGTAAAAGTCGGCAGCAGGTTTCAAGCCAGCGTCGAGGGCTTCGCGTACCATGCCTGCTGCGCGCGTCATGTCCTCGTAGGAGCTGTTGGTGCAGCTGCCGATGAGGGCGGCGGACAGCTTCTCGGGCCAGGCTTCCTGCTCCACTTTGTCTTGGAATTTGGATAAAGGCGTGGATAGATCCGGGGTGAAGGGCCCGTTGATATGTGGTTCCAAGCTAGACAGGTCCATGGTGAGGACTTGGTCATACTCGGCGCCCTTATCTGCTGTCAACAGGAACCCCGAAGTCTCGGCCAATTCCTGCGTACTCTTTACCACATCTCCCCGCTTCGTCGCCTCCAAATACCGCTTGTGTGCCGTCGTATACGGGAAAATCGACGTTGTCGCCCCGACTTCCGCCCCCATGTTGCAAATGGTTGCCATTCCCGTACAACTCAATGTATCTACCCCTTCCCCGAAATACTCCAGCACAAACCCCGTCCCACCACGCACCGTTAGCTGGCCTGCCAAATTCAGAATCACGTCCTTCGGCGCTGCCCAACCGTTCAGCTTCCCCTTCAATTCTACCCCGAGCACCTTGGGTGCTTTCAACTCCCACGGCGCTCCGACGAGCGCTTCGACGGCATCTGCTCCGCCTACCCCGATCGCGATCATTCCCATACCGCCCGCATTGGGGGTATGGCTGTCCGTCCCCAGCATCATCAAACCGGGCGCCGCATACTTCTCCAGCACAGTCTGATGTATGATGCCCGCGCCTGGAGGCCAAAACTCGATCCCGTACCGCATCGCCGCGGAGCGCAGAAAGGCAAAAACCTCCTCGTTGGTCTTCATCCCGGCCTCGAGGTCCTCGTCCGCGCCCCGCGACCCCACGATCAGGTGGTCGCAGTGGATGCTGGCCGGCACCGCCGTGCGGGCCAGGTTGCACGTCATGAATTGGAGCAGCGCCATTTGCGCCGAGGCGTCTTGCATCGCCACCCGGTCGGGGAGCAGTTTCAGGTTGGCCGTACCGCGGATCGAGGACGGCGAGTGCGAGCTGAGCGTCTCTTCGGTGGAGGCGAGGTGGCTGTAAAGGATCTTTTCCGTGAGCGTGAGGGCCCGCGATGTCCCCAGGATACGTTGAACTTGGGCATATCTGCGGCTTAGTTCTGGGTAAGGGTCTTTACGTGGGGGAGGTGAGGTGTTGCTGGTGGTGGTTGCGTAGGTGTGCTGGTGGAGAGGACGTTGGAGGGATCGGGTGCGGGTGGTGAGACGCTGAGTGAGGAGGAGGGGAAACAGATGGTCCAAGTTAGCGCTCCCTTTTTTGTGTCTTGTAGTTCTCATGTTACCGTACGGTATGAGGTCACCGTTAAGAAGGAGGGGGGGGTGGTAAAATAGAAAATAGAACTTACGCTCAGAGCTAACCCGCGAGTTCGACCACAGCCGAGGTCCGCCGACTTGGCGCCTTGGAGAAGCATCCCTTTCTCTCTCTCTCTCTCTCTCTCTCTCACTCTCTCTCTTGGTCTTCTCAGTTTAGGGGTGGGGAAGAGGGGATTGAGCGCATTTGCATCGAGGGCGCGAACGACGAGGTTCATGCGCCGCATGTAAAGGGGAAAAAAAACTTAGTGGTGACAATTGATTTGGTTCTGATTGGAGGATGTCAATGTGAAAACAGGGGTTCTCCGATATCGCAATGGTGATCTTCTGGGACTTGTCGCGAAAGATTGCCGTACGGTCCCGCCTTCTACGGCAGGGGATGTGGGGACGTCCATCTTGCTTCTTGGTTTCTACATCTCGAAAGTGGAACACCACATGCATGTGCTTCGTGCTGTACAGTAATTACCTCCACAACGTGAGGGTGGAATTGGACTTATCATCCAAGCGGGTAAAATGATCTACATTCCAAAAGCGAGCCATATTCGAGCTGCATGCCACGTCTAGCGAAAAACTAAACTGAGACATCGAGCTATTCACGCCCACTCCTCATGTGAAATTATGACCACTGACAAGAACACAGACCCACATCACGGAGGAGGTTTGGAAGAAGCTCACCGGCAAGCGCGATCAATAGTTATAGACACAAGAAAAGTAGAATTGCACTTTCCGTGGTGTTAGTTTTTCGTTTCCTGATTTCTTTTCCTCAAATCCCCGTTATGCCCTATCCAACTTCACCTCCCCTCCAGAACGGACAGCGTTTCCGGAAACGGTCACAGACATGAAAGCGGGCCCGTTGTCACACAGTAGTAAGTAGGATGGAAGATGACGCACAACTGCAGCTTGAAGCAACAAATTTGACAGAAAACCCGGCGCCGGCAGAGCTGTCACTGGGTGCGGCAAGAGCTAATAGTACAGACCCGCCAAGCTCGCGGGAGATGTGCGGCATGGACGATGGGCACACGTTATAGTTTGACTATGTAGATGAGATGGACGGTGTCACCATACATTCAAGGTAACCGGGACCCTCCGTGGCTCACTGCTTGTACACAGGGAAAGGGGATTGGGATGCTGGATCAAGACACTTCCCCTTCATCAAGATTCAGTCAGCCCACCGTCTTTCCAATCTCAACAGCCTCTTGATATCATTCTATAGTAGACGACGACACCCTGTTCTTGCACCTAAGGATGTGGAATCTGGCCGCGGAATTAGGCGTAGCTGGTTTGGGAGTATATGCGGCGCAACGCTTCAATCTAGAGATCCAGGACATGTGGCACCAGATGCTCGACGAAAGCGGGTGGCAATCGGTCCTTGACCAGCTAAGAATTGAGGTGGCCGCCGAGGTTGACAAGCTCAAAAATGCAATCAGCCATTGCGCCCTGGAGATCTTCTCCCCAAAGCTCCTTGAAGAGAGATACCTTGTTTCAAGTGATTTTGATACGCCACTGTTCATCAGTCATTTCATACCTAGGCTTGGCAGAATTACGATCAACCTTCAAGAATTGCGTCGGAATTTGGACGCGGCAACAAGAACTCCCAGTTACTAACCTTAGTAAAGTGATGGTGGGGTGAGTAGCTTCTCGTGAAAGCAAAGGCTAGGTAGGGTTCATACAATTCACATGTCCGATCTACGTATCATTACTTTATTGCATCCACAACTTAGTGGTGGCATTATTGGGGAAACCTTGCTGTATGAGGGGACGTTTGGCATTTCGTTCTTTGAGGGACGACCTCGTCGTTTGCCTTAGTCAGTACAATATCCAAAAAGCGAGATTTACTGCAAAATGTTATATAGCGTTGAAATTGATATCTGGGCGTGAATCCCACCGTTAACATGGGCTCCTCGCTTAAGTCAGCTTTGAATAATTGCATTTCTAAGTAGACTGCTGATCGTGACCGCCATTTCCTGTTGAGTGCAGCAATCGATATCGAGCTTGATAGGCATGGCCTGTTTCTCCACCATTCTGCGGGAAATGGTTGCTCTGACTGTTACGAACAATGCCGATGTTTTGGTGAAGCCAAGTTGGCGAAAAGTGAAATTTTTAGAGCTATTAACCATGTAACATGGATTTGAAAAAAAAACGAGTACCCCTTGCTAGGGCTCTTTCTGTGTCTTCCTATAAGTCTATACAAAAGCCCTCGCGTTTGTTCCTCAAAAAGGCGTGAGAGGGTTTTTGTTTCCGTCAATGTGCATGTTATATCTGGAAACAAATTTCAACACGCAAAAACTAGAACAAGACATCTCTGGAGGGGGTGGTCCTTCTTTTCCCCGGACGTTGACACTCAGAGGGAAAGAGCTTCATGCCGTACCACCATCGCCGCGCTGGCTTACATTATCATCACCACCACCACCACCACCACCACCACCACCATGCAAATGCCCACAAGTCCGCCAACGAATGCCAAGAAGAAGGTATCGAATGTGGTCGCTTGACGACACATCCTCACCAGAGAGCCGCCCGAGATTACCATCCGTACCGACCTAGTAAGAACGCTATAATTGGGGTCGTGTCTTGCGCAGCGTTTCTCGCCGTCACAGTAGTTGCTCTCTTCCACCTCTATCGCAAGAGGGCGGCTCGAAAGATCCGAACTGACGAAGAACGCGGCAATCCAAGACCCGGAAAAACAGAAATGAGCTCACGCCGGAACGCTGTACCGGTAGAACTCGAAACGCCCCGGCTGGAGCTACGACCGAGCTTGAACGACGACGGGAGCTTGGATTGGAAAGGAGTCCTACCGCGGATAGGATGGGGGAATTCCAAAATTTCGCTGCAGGCTCGGCCGGGACAGCGAAGCGAGGTTGCTTCGGGCTCAAGCACGAGGACTTCCTCTTCGCAAAATAGGCTTAGAACAAGGGGGGTGATTGGCGTTGGAGATAGGGTCTATGATATGGGAGGAGGTTTGAACACGAACCCGACGAGCAGGGAGCCTTCTGGATAGATATAGCACCGAGGTGGATATGCCATGAGATACGTCATTAGCATCGAGGGGTCGCGAGGGAAGAAACTCCGAAGTTAAGTTTTCTCAACATCACGTCGTGCAAACGTGGAAGGAGAAGGCATCTCATCAGGGCCGTATATCCTTCACCAGCACTGAGGAAGATTCCGTCACGAACGATAGCGGGTACTCGGAAGCTGTATCTACGGGTAACTCCCGGGCCCATCACTGACAATGTGCAGTGTACATAAAACTCGTCTTTCGTATTACCACGTCTGTGAATCACCTCACACATTCCAATAAGGGAAATGTCCCAATTTGTTATGATCAGCCTGTTATTGGGGTCCCGAGGATGAGGTTTAAATTCAACAAATTTCGGCAGCTGAATTCTAAACTGGGCATAGACAAGAAATTCACTAATAGACATATTTATCTCATTTCTTCCCGATATTGTTAGAAGTAGGCCAAATACATTGGCCCGCTACACAGATCCAACTACCAGCGTGCCACAGACACAGAACGTGTCCCCATTCCGTGACACAACCGCCAAAACCCCTCGCACCCTTGAGCACGAAGTTTTCATGGACGAAGGTCCTTTCGAAAACGGCTAAACTCCCATTTATCAGCGCCTCGAAAACTCCTCTGAGTAAAGTCCGCCGGCTCAACGCTATCTCGCTAGGAATCTAACAATACAGCATAGAAACAGGCTAGAGGACCGCGCCATGAGACCCAACGCAACCGTCGTGGCGGCGTTCCTGCTCTCCGCAATAGCAGCCGTCGTGATCTTCGGCATTTTTTTCTTTTGCATACGCGTCGTCGCGTCACGAGGAATTCGGTCGCGTGGCGGGGGAGAAGACGAGAATTCGGATCCGGAGGATGCGGCCGCGGAAGAGGCTTTGAGGGACCGACGCCGTCGTGTTAGAAGGGCGCAACGGTATGCGAATAGATGAGCGATATCTTGCTGGGTTCGAGTCCAATTACGTTCCCTGGATGGACTCTATCTGAGTTATAGGAATCAAGGCTCGGAAGGGGGGCGGTTACTGCATTGAGTGGGTTCGACAGTGATCCGGGTTGAGATCGAGAAATCAGGATGGAATAAAGGATTTTCATAACAGATAAATGGGAAGGATATCACGGGATGGAACCAGACTACGCGGAGGAAAATGCAAAAGGGCGAGCAAGTAACCTCGAAGAGCTTCACATGACCGTGTACAATCTATCATAGAGTTTCACGTCACGAATTTGTTGAATTCACTTATCTTGACACTAGTAACATTGATTTTAATGATTGGTATGCAGACGCATGAAGGTGAAGGTGAGGATTGTCAATATAGCATAACCGTTCCGGTTGAGAGCATGTAGTAGTCATGGACCTAGAAGGGCAGCACGATATTGCCTGCTCTCGTGTTCGCCGGTTCACCCCGCCAAATCCTGTTTCCCACCGGCAGTCTACCTACCGGATAAAGTAGATATAGGAGAATTATGCTCGAGTACGTGAACCGAAACAGCGACGCATTTATAGTAAGCGGAGCAGTTCACCTTCTCAAACTTCTCCATTCCCAGTAAGAAACGTCAAGCACACCTGACCATGAGCTTATACCAACACTTTTACGGTACACTCCGCAAAACCTGCCGCCGTTGTCTCGACCAGGGTGAGTGTGACCCTCCATCCTGGCCACTATTCAGTATCAGCAACACGGAAGACGAACCCGTTTTGAGCGCCCGTACATTCACTCCGTCGGTGTCCTTGGCCGGCACTATGGCTATAGTCGTCACTGTATTCGGTGTTATCTCGATTCTTATATGGTTATACTGCTGGGTCATGAAAGCACATCGAACGGAGATCCGGCATCATCAACAACGTCAATGGCCTTCGCATTCGCGAGATCGAAATCGCCATAGACATGGAAGCAGAAGCAGACGAGGTGGTCAAATAGGCAGACACAGATGGCCCGACGCAAGAGACATTGAGCTAAACGCGTACCCACAGAATCGAATTGCGTAGCCTCATAATTAACTACAAATTTCATTGGGTGAACGAGAGCAGGCGTTGGAGGGCGAACGCTAGGCGCATGTAAATATGCAGGAGAATGAAAGAAACAGATGGTGACGGTGGCGGCGCTCCGGCCCTATGTTGTTGAATGCATCAACGACGGGTTGATGATGCTGTCGGGGTTTTGATCGCCAAAGTGGACCGCGTTGTGGGTGATCAAGAACGTCAGCAACGGCATAGTGTCTGTGACCTCTCGGCAGTGTTCACGTTCCACGGCAAAACCTCATCACCTGTCCACAAGCTCACATCGCAAACGTAACTGGTCATTGGCAATACCTTGTAGTAGAACGTTTTCCTAGTTGGCTTAAAAGGGTCAATAGTCCAGCGGGCGTGAGTCCAGATAGTACCTGCATTCCAATTCGGAAACGACAATGTATTATGTGTGTATGGTATTCCAATGCTGGGCAATTGAGTGGTGATACCAACCTTAGTATGGTGGGAAAGGGGGGGGTGG
>JAOYMO020434221.1:0-52042 GCA_025802455.2 Iodosphaeria phyllophila | reverse complement strand
ATCCTCCCAGCTCTATATCCCCCGCGAAGAAGACCAAGGCTCCTGACTGGACTGAGAAACCTTCTAATCACAAAGAGCTACTGGATGCAGAAGAAGAAGCAGGCCCAGGCGTCCGGTAGGAGCAGAGATTACAGGGCAGATAAAAGGAACGATGCAACCGCAGACTTTTCACCGGCTGACAATTATAGTGGCGGTTACAATCAGCCGACCACATCATTTCCCAGTAGTTCGGATATGGCCTATGACGAACCATCGCCGCCATGCTTGGGCTCGCTAGGCTTGGGGAACGAGTATGATGATGGCGAAGGCAGCTTCTTTGGCGGCAACCAAAACAACAGCTACCACAACGGCGGAAGTCATAGCGATGATAATTCTCTACCACCTCTCGGTCTGCTGAATGGCCGTTGGGAAATCCGTATGGTCGGCCAGGACAGCCCGCTAGACCGTGAAGCCGATTCCAGTCTCATCCTTACTTTGGACGGGAAAGCCTTATGAGGCTCTTTCGACTTTGGTGACGGAGTCTTCAATGGCGTTTTGCGTTTTCGTCAGCGTCCCTACCGGTCCTCTCACGAGGGCCAACAATTTAGACTCCGCGGCCAGGACAATCAAGGCGAGCCCCACAGTCAGGGCTGTGGCTTCATTTCTTTCCTCGGCGACGGTGAGCTTCGTGGCGTTATTCCTTTCTACGGGCAAATGGAGGAGTTCGAGGGGTCGCGTGTGAGTGGCAACACGACGCGCAGCGAAATTAGTGCTGCTGAGATGTATCGGCGTTGGAATGAGGCGCGATATAGGGCCCAGTGTCGGGGCTCGTTGAGAAAGGCGTAAGGCCAATTGTTGTCCTTGTACATAAGTTGATGGTTTCGGCGTTCGTTATCTTCTCGTGATCACCAAAGATCCTCTTCGATATTCATTTATCCCAGGTCTCATGCTCCAGGACAGTTTCTTTCTGGATTTACCACCAGTGTCGTCTAATAGTAAACATAATGACAGATTAACTCTGTGTAAACATGATGATAATCATATCCTTCATGTGACTCATAGCTCACGTATCAACATACGGTGTTCCAGGTGTTGGTAATTACGATCTTGCAGCTTTCTGTGGGAGTCCCTGAGGTTCTTCGATTGCAAGACTCTCGGATGTAGATCTGCTACACAGATATACATCAAGCAAAATCTAGCCTCTTTAAGCAGTAACTACAGTGTTAACTGGAAGAGGAGGCATGGTCTATAAAGATCTGGCTTCTGGGCGGTACTGGTGACCTCTAGCAGGCCTATCTGAAAGTCGAAATACGAAACTCAACTTTTCCCAACCCAACTTTATTTCAAGGCTCGCCTGCTACGAAAAAAGATGGGTCTTGGCGGGCGAGGACTCGGATCCCCCATGTTCATGACGTTCGTAGCATAGAGCGTCCTTCCTTATACAGAAACGAACATTTATAGACCAAAAAGGAATGAGAAAACAATTCTTAAGAATGAGCTTGGTGCGGCCACGACTATTACTTTGGAGATCCGTTCATTCCACATGTTGTAGCAGCGTCCTATATATCGTGGTTCGTTCTTTCCAGTGCGCGCATCATAGAACACGCTGTTCCCAATCTTCACGAATGCCTCCGCAATTATTCAGTGCGATCCAGGAAGTCGTGGACAGCGGTGGGGCACTTTAACGCCTGCTCCGGCCTCGGCTTTGATCCTTCCCATTTCGTCCGGTTCTTCGGATACACAAGACCTGGATTCTCTGTTGAGCCTGTACTTGCTAATCTCTCGAATTTCTAATCACCTCTCAGCCTCCGTATTCGTTGAAGGGACTAAACGTTTTCATTAACCCTGTTCATCTACGCTGACTCAATTTCATACAGGGCTATATCTCCCTTTAGCGCTCTTGACGATCTCGACATATCGGTCTTTCTTCTTTACCCTCATCTTTCCGACTTCTTATGGACCTCGAACTGGTATTACCAAGGGAGGATACACGTCTCGTGGACTAACAAACAAGCAAGCATTCGTTTCGGATCAACGAAAGTTGTCTCGAAGGTCTTGCATACTAACCGGTGGCCTGCCCTCCACCAGTACCTTCCTCAGCACCCTTGACACTTGCTTCCTGCCTAGTCGATCGAACTTATCAAAGTCGCAGACGATTCATCTGCGGTCGAAGCCCGTTACAGTCACTTATTGCGGCAAGATAGAACAAGAACTAACGAACTTCACCATATCCAAAGACTTGATAAACGAGATCTTGTGCAGGTAATCAAGCCGCCGCAGCTCTGGATCGTGGGCTCTTTCGCCTTAGGTTTGTTGTACTCTTTCGCAACACATCCGTGCATCCAAAAACCTTGAACTTCACCTTTCCGTAAGCTGGACTTCCCCGCATGCTCGCTAGGCCACTTTCTGTGTCAACCTATTTCACAAACATGCAAGTCCAAGACTAACATTTTGGGCTCAGGTCAATAAACTCTTTGGTTCAACACAATGGCTGCGCGTTTGTTTGGTCCCCACGCCAGCCAGTACATCGACCTTACCATGAACGACAACACAGAAGAATCTCGGTCATCCCATGTCGACCTCACCATGCATGAGGACGATAGTGTAGAGGATTCACTGTTGCCCTTCGCCAACGCCAGTATGTCTGCAGAAGATGCAGATAGATACATATCGCGTCTCTGCGTGGTTGACGATGAAGATGAGCAAGATGTCGAAGAGATCGAAAACGAATTGTCCGGCAAAATCGAGTTCATTGACCTCGGCGATGAAGACAACGACCTCGAGTTTCTCATCTCTCATCCTCGACCCAAACCCAGAGCCGAGCCTGGCGGCATTGTCGAAAACCGGGTGAGGATTGCGACCTTCCAATGGGGCGGATGCAAGCTTGAGCCGGGTGTGTGCGTTGAAATTGAGCACGAAATGGGACAATACACAGCCCAATTCTTGAGAGTCGAGTCTATCTTCCAGGATCCTCTCGGCACCAACCAGACGACCCTGCGTGGGCTCGCTTTTGCCCGTAACCGCTCCTTCCGAGGCTTGTTTCCGCGCGACCAAAACGAATGCGTCATGCTTGTCCAGGTAGACAAACAAGACGCGAGAAAACTGCCTGAGCAAGCTCTTGTCGAGATCTCTGTAGAGGCCATACACGGGGTGCGCAAAAGCGGCATTCGGATTACGAACACTGATGATAAGGCGGGAAAACAGAATCCGAATAGGGCATCATGCCGATTCGACGCCGAGGAGTATAAACTCAAAGGTAAAGACTGGATCGACAAGAATGGTGTCCTTGCATGCTCTCGCAAGCACATCAGGTACTATAACGACCAGAGTAAAAAGAGGCTGGATAAAGTGCGAGAAACAGCCATAATCAATATCACCGAACTTGAAGCGGACTGTCAGTTCCGCATCAAGGACGAGGCCAACCTCAACCACTGGCGTGGAGGCAAGAATCCCGGTGGCGCCTATGTCCCCAGCGAGACCGGTCCTCAGGCTGGCGGCGTCATCGTCAGCATTGACGAGGCGGACCAGGGTAAGACCAAGGGCAATGGGAACCAAAATGGCAGCTTCCTCAAAAAACCTCAACCTGGCCAGAAATATACAAGTGGCGACTGCTTCTCAGGCTGCGGCGGCGTGAGCCGCGGAATGACTAGGGCTGGTGTCAAGCCTGTCTTCGCTGTCGACCATTGGGAGGATGCTGTGAATTCCTACCAGCTCAACTTTCCCGGCGTTAACATGCACTGTAAAGACGTGCACGATTTTCTCCTCGAGAAGCACGCCCAGCGAGACACCCAGGTTGACATCATGCACATCTCGCCACCATGCCAACCGTATTCCTCGGCTCACACCAGAGATGGGAAAAATGACGAGGCTAATCAAGGTGCCTTATTCAGCTGTGCTTGCCTGATCAAAAAGTGCAAACCGCGTGTGTTCACCCTCGAACAGACGTTCGGCCTACTCGCACTCGGGAAGAACCTGCAGTTCTTTACTGCACTCGTTCACTCTTTTCTCGTGACCGGCTATTCCGTCCGCTGGTCTAATCTACATCTTGAGGAATTCGGCCTCCCCCAGCCTCGCCGACGTCTCATCATCATCGGTGCTGGTCCAGGCGAAAGTTTGCCCACTTTTCCCTCCCCTACCCACAGCAACAACCCCGCCCGCGGCCTCAAGCCCCTTGCCACTGCCAAGAAGTGTCTTTCTCGACTTCCCGAGCGCCTCCCACCTCTCCATTGCCCTGAAGAACGGCTATATGCTCGCGACTACGTCAAAGTCCCTTGGGACCCCAACCGTGTCCTCCAGAAAACCATCACATGCGGTGGTGGAAGCAACTACCACTGGTGCGGAAAACGAGATTTCACAGCATTGGAGTATGCGCTCCTCCAAGGCTTTCCTGCAAATCATAGGTTCGGTAGCACAAGGATCACTACGCTGAAAAGGCAGATTGGCAACGCCTTTGCGCCTGTGGTTGTCAGCGAGTTGTACAAGCACATCGTGAAGTGGTTGCTAAGAGAGGATGGATTCGACGGAGACTGTTTCTACAACGGATCTGTAAACCAGCAGGTCGTTCTCGATGGGATCAATACTCAGGGTCGGAAACAGATGAGCTCAGGTACGGCTGGGAAGGAAGTCTATGAGGTCGATGACGAAGATGAGGAAGAAGTTCAGTTTCTAGGCGGGTTTAAGGCAGGTCCGAGAAGGTCGTTTCGGGGCTAAGTGAAGGCGGTTTGGGACGGTTGATGTGGTTTTTTATCTTCGGTACTAGTTGCTCATGTACTAGTTCTCGCTGTCTTCAAATAATGATTACGTGCTGAGGATGAAAGTGTGCGGTATCTCAAGGGTAAGGTGCAGATAGGGTTTAGAACACGCTATCTCGCATTATGTGGTTCGAGTGAGGCACGAGTGAGTTCTAGCAGCAGTGACCTTAAGGAATGAGCTCTTCTTAAACCGCAGCAGTCTGAGAATAACCGACCGTGCTCTGCAAACCCCGTTGTTTCCTCGTCATGGACCATTTAGTATGACTCTTCGCTATAGAAACATTCGAATGTTGGATTCTCGCATCTCTAAGGCCTCGATTCCAGATCCTAGCTCACGCTTCATGGCTAATGAAATTTGTTAATCGCGAACACAAGAATCCCTACTGAGGCTTAGAGGCCCGTTGGGCTATTCATCCAGGAGGTCTTTGCGGAAATTCATGTTTCCTGATATTGGAAAAGATGTGAAGACCCGTGGTGGAACATCCGTGATTTATATGGTCAAGAAGACTCAGGGACACAAGTGTCCATAACGCTAACCCTAACCCAAACGGTAGCATGTCAATCAAAGACTGCATGTGGAATTAGGGTTATCTTGAACCCCTAACCCTTAACCCTTGACCCTGGCCCATTGCCGATAGGAGCGAAGTCCGTGCTGAAGCGCCGTTTACCACCGGGCCGCTGGGCCGTTCGCGACGTGTCGCCCCTCCCTCCA
Source organism: Iodosphaeria phyllophila (assembly GCA_025802455.2). NCBI lineage: Eukaryota > Fungi > Ascomycota > Sordariomycetes > Amphisphaeriales > Iodosphaeriaceae > Iodosphaeria > Iodosphaeria phyllophila. The sequence goes on along the minus strand of JAOYMO020434221.1, from coordinate 46,600 downwards.
TACAGTGATGCAATTTCAACCGTGATTAGTGCGCGTACCGGTAGCTGGCTACCAGTACAGTATGACACACAACGAACTGCTCCGTATCGTTGATAGGACTACCACGGCAGCTTTACATGCATCCTGTCCTTTTGCATTTATGTAGTTTCTAGATAGTTTCAATTGTCTAATGTTGTCTACCTTTTTTTTTTCTTCTTTTTTTTTTTCTTTTTTCTTCTTGGATAGTTAGGGGCCGTACCTTCTACACAGTAGGCGCCCATACGAACAGGTTTAAACCGCCGCCAGAAAGTGGGGTCTTAAGGCGTATTCGAGATCCACATTTGGATGCTGACTTCACGTGCCTGGTGTTGCCATGGATTGGGTTTCATGCAGTTGGAAATGCCATGTGGAAGAGCCGCATCGCTGATCTCTCTGGCTTTCATTTTGCAGGCTAGTCTTCAGCTACGAATTGTTTGATGAGTTTATACACTAGTATCACAACTAGGATGATTCTGTGCAAGCAATGGGTGCAAATTCGGGGAAATTCCAATTTTAAACCACGAGAATGGGGAACGTCTTAAAACGGAGTATTGTACCATTACCAGTATGCAATTTTTCAGCCATCACTATTAATGTTCTTCCATGTGTTTCTCAACGAGTCAGCTTTAAGGATAATTCAATTATCAATACTGTGTTAGCAAGATATGCGCCGTGCCTGAGATCAAGGAGCAGAAGCGCCTCAAAAACAAATGGGAATTTCCCCACCACCCCCGCCATTCCACTTCGACACTAGTTGCAGCTCGTTAGTGCCAATCAGGATCGACGCCAGGTGCGAGACGGGTCAAGGATGGATGCACGAATCCATGGATGAAAATCACATCACTATGGGAATGGAAACCAACACACATCAAATGTGCCGCGTCGGCAAGCTCCAATGTATTCATGTCACACAGACAATGCCTTTCGACGGCTGCAGCCGTTTCCGACCCTGTTGACCCTCGATAACAGCGATGGACATTAGCACCTCAATGTCCAATGAGAGTCTTTGGACGCGCTCGAGCAATCATGAGACGATCCCCGTCTGTCCGAATCTATATGTCCGCAGTCGTCTGTATAGAACCAGCACAAATATGGCACGCTTTCGCACAAGTATGAGCCATAATTCAAACGTCAAGTCATCTGTTGTCCATGGAAAAGCAGTTAAGCTTTCTTCTGGATGTATCTTAATCGGAAGCTATGGTGGTGATGTTGATGCCCTTGGAAGTGGCACAAAAGATGTGGTCGGCGCGATTGCGGACAACAATTCGGATACACACACGGAGGTGCTGAACTGCTTGAGCAGCCATGGTGAGCAGTCTCACAGTGAAACATAGAAGACTAAAACTTACGGCGTGCCTCGAGACTCTATAGAATCTGCATCTTGAGATAAGCCCTACCCGTACTGTATGGGTTAGTAAGACTATGAATGACAGGGACACCGCGTGGGAGTCCTCCTTCTCAGCCGCCAAAACCCTTTGGGTTCCTATCTATCACGCAATGATAATCTCTTTCCTCCGAAGATGTGGCAGGCTTCGCTTGCTCCTGCAATAAAATCCTCATACAAACTTGACAGAGCCAATTCCATGGATAATTCTTAGCCCAGTTGTTGTGCCCGCACTAGACGCTGACGGGAGCTCACCATACCCGAATCGGCTCCTCTTTTCTGGGGCCGTTATTTCGAAAACACGTTAAGAAAGCCCTGCAGGAGGAGTTCCTTTTTTCACCCTCTACTTCCGCTCCTCTCCTCTCCAGGCAATATTATCGTATTGGGAAATTTTGCTTGTTCATCATCCCTCTCCCCCAACTTGCCCTCTCGAGCGATGTTCAAGACTCACGAACCCCCCCTCCCCCCCAAAGTGCCCTTTGCCTTTGGCGCCGAAGACTTCCAGGACGGGACGGTTCGTCGTCGCTAAGTTTCCTTCGACTCTTTATCCATCGCTTTCTTGCATTCGGTTGGGCTTCACACGTACCAATATGCTTTTTTTGAGATTATCATAATGTTTTTTTTGGTTCCAAGTCCCGACATGTCCACCTTGTTACTGTGCCCTCGTTATGCCTGACGTCTGACACTCGCTTATCTGAATTGACGTTGCCCACATTCGCTTATGATTGACTGTTTGGTCGAGAGTGTCTGCTCTTAAGATCTCCGCCGGGTTAGGCCTAAAAGATCTTCACTGGTTCGCCCAAGGCCTACTCGCCCCGTTTTGTCATTGTCTATCCAAGACCGTGCTCAGTAAGCATCAAAATACCATGATTTAATATTCTAGCTTAAACACACTATACTACGAGGACAATAAACGAGAAGTCCCTCACCACAATGGTGGACGGCAACAGCAAACATTGGCCGTTTAGCCACTCACCAGCGGGGTCGGTATCCAATGCGCAGGATATCCCCATGGGCTCGGGCTTGTCCCTATTGGCCGAGGAGGAGTTGCAACAGTTGACGGCCACGTTAATCAAAGTAACGGATGGGTTCCGAAAGAACCTGAACGAGGATGACCTCAGGAGACTGGACGTATCAGAAGATGCCATCCAGCTCTACCGCATAAATATGGCAAGGTTGACGGGCCAATTCCCCTCCATGGAAGATCAAGGGGATAGCCATAGTGTGCACGTCGTCACACATCCGGGACGGGCACTGCAACTCGACGCACGACTTCATACCGGAGGCAGCTCACTATACTCTTCGGTTGGCGACTTCCGTCCAGTCACGACCGAGTCGAACATGTACACGGATCTTTCTCCCCCAGCTTCCTCGCCCAGCGCCATCCGTGATTACTTTACTAAGCCGAGCATGTTGAATCTGAACTCTGTTGGCCCGACCCGGCGCAACTCGATTGCTAGCACGCATTATCCTTCCAGTGATCTCCTGAACGGTTCGCCCGGCCTCACAATACGAGGCGTATCACCCATTCGCCGCCCCATGTCGTATCATGTGGATCTCCTCGACGCATCATCCAAATTTAAGAATCGACTGTCTAGTGCCAACACGCTGCGACCCGATGCGCAAATTCCACAGCTGCCTAATCGATCGCCATTGAGGCCTAATTCGACGCAGGTCTCTCAAAAGCGAATAAGTAGATTACGGCCTCCTTCTGTTGACTTGCTGGCCGCTACAAAACCGGATGGCACCATGAAGAGAGCGCCTCCGAGCCCTATCAATGTGGGGATCAGCTGGGATCAAAGGGCACGAGACGCTCCAGACCGAGCCCCGCGTACTCCGGTCACCCCGGACACGATGTCCTCGTACACGCCCTCTGCGATTCAGTATGGAGGCCATACTTATGTGCGACAGCGTACACCCACATCGACGATCATGACCCCCACCACAACCCAATTCTCAAAACACTTGCTTTCGAGACCCGCGACATTCCAGTTGGAGGATCCGGCAGAGCGCCCAGAGACCGGTATCGCACAGGAGATATGTATTCTTTTCGTGCTTGTGATGGTCCCCTTTTTATCCATGGCCGCGCTCGCTCAGGCCATGATATTGGGCAGGACCATAGGGAGCACATTGGGCCAGGCGGAACCCCAGTACACATCCTGGCTCTCAGCGGCATACGTCATGACGGCAGGCGTCTTCATGCTCCCCGCGTCACGGCTCGGTGACGTGTTCGGCCAGAGGGGGCTGCTGATACTGGGTTTCACCTTATCTGGCCTTTCCAGTATCGTGTCGGGGTTCGCGTCTCTCATCGATGGCGGCGAGGCGACTTCACTGGTGTCTTATACCTTTTTCTGCACTTTTCGCGGTATTCAAGGAATAGGGGTGGCTCTGATGGTCCCGAACGCGCATGTGTTGATGTTCAACTTGTATGCTTCAGGGCCGAGGCGTCGGGTCATAACGACTATCTTCAACATGGGAACTCCTCTTGGCCTGGGGCTTGGCGGTATCGTGGCCGCTTTGTTTGGCCAATATACCAGCTGGGCCTGGGCTTTCTGGTTGCAGGGTGCGACGAGTATTGTGGCTTGCTTAGTGGCATATCTCGCCATTCCCGGTTCTAACGGTTCAGACCAGATAAGGGAGGAGTGGCCATCGACGGACCCGAATCCTCCCAAGTGCAAGCTCTGGGAAGTTTTCAATGGCCCTGGTCTTGTTGCCATGCTCACAGGCTCTCTGCTGGTCGGGTTTGCGCTGAGCCAGGGCCCTGTGGCGGGCTGGGACACCGGATATGTCATCTTCTTCCTCGCTTTCGGCCTACTGCTCCTCGGTGTCGCTGCTGTCTTGGAGATTCGCGCCGTCCATAGACTTGTCCCTCGACCTGCGGAACCTACTCGCACGATCTTCACGCTCGCCGTCGTCGCTGGCTGTTGGGGCTCGTTTGCCGTCTGGGCTTCTTCTACGGTGCGGTTCCTGCAGCTGCCACGGAGCATGAGTCTGCTCCTCAGTTCTCTCGCTCTGAGTCCTGGCGGGATCATGGGCGTGGCGGCCTGCATTGTGGTCGCGTATTTACGACGCCGCCTGCGATCGCCGTATATATACCTTATTGGCGCCATCACTGTCGTGCTCGGAGATCTACTCATGGTGCTGGCACAAACGGACCAGGGCTACTATGGCAATACCCTCATCTCGGTTCTTCTGGTATTTACCAGTGTTTCCATGGTAGGACCCGCGGCATTAGCTACGTTAGGCGAGACAGGACTGGGCCATGCTGCTATGGTGAACTGGGTGGCATACTTTGCCATGGCCATCGCGCTGGGTTTGGGGGCGACGGTGGAATCCATGGCGCTGGAACAAGACAGTACAGACGACTCGCACCGTCGGCTCAGCGCGAACCCAATCATACCGCCCAGTTTCCGTGGTCTGCAAGAGGTTGCGGTGGGGTTTGCTGGCCTGGGGTTCGTAGCTGCTGTCGCCGCCGTGTTGGTGCAGTCCAGTGACGAGATGCCGCATGGAGAGGATAATAGTACGTATGTCTGTAATGCCACCGGGGATGACGAAGAGAGCGAAAAAGGGAGGAGAACGGGGCGGGGGCGCAGAGAGGACAAGAAGGGGATAGCGGATATGCCCGGGTCGCCGGGGGTTAGCGTGGTGCCTGTCATGCCGATGGTCAAGGTTGGGTGAAGAGGAGAGGCCTGGCCTGGCCTGGCTGCCGTAATTCTAATTCTTAATCTTTGTGTAGGATATGGGGGCTCATGTTCGTGTCTGTCTCTCTTGTGGTGTTGTTGGAAGATGTAAGGGATGAGTACGGTATAGGATGTAGAGGGGGCTTGAAATGAAGTTGTCTGATGCTGATGGGTTAAATCGACGACTGTGGAGTTTTCTGCAAGCGCGAGTGAGCTTAGGCTTATATTTCCTTCATTAAAGTGGTACCATGGTGAACTTCCCGCCGCCGGGATATCAATACGGAGTCTAGAAATGCACGTGATACAATGGTCTCAAAACACAAGGTCATGCTGTGCTAATAGACAGGCTCACGTAATCGACACAACACGTATTATACAGTCGATCTAACAAGCATGAATTCGTAATCGCAAGAACGCCGTAGGCATGCCAAGCGAAAGCCGCCATGGCCCAAAACCAAGAAACCACCATGAGCCCATCACAATGAAATCTGCTCCAGTCCAATGGGCTATCGACCACCACGACTGAACCCTCCTCGCCCCCTTCCACCGCCGCCGCCACCGCCGCCACCGCCACGACTGAAACCTCCACCTCCTCTCCCACCACCACCACCACCGCGACTAAAACCACCACCACCACCACCACCACCACGGCTGCTCCCACGCGCCGCAAAGCCACTGCCTCCCCGTCCACCAGGCCCACCTCTCCCGCCACGACCACCGCCTCTCCCACGACCCCCTCTGTCTCCTCCCCTCCCGCCCAGACCGCCTCGCCCCGGTTTCTTGACTCTGCCCCCCGCCATACCAGGCGGGGCCTTGGGTTTCGGCAGAAACTTCTCAAGCGGGAGCAACTTCTCGCTACCGATATAAAACTTGTCGCCGGGCTTGAAGCTAGTCGCTTGGATGCCCTCGCTAGGCTTGATAGTGAAATAGACCTGGTTGATGGGGCCCAGCACCTCTTCGACTTTGCCGACGGCCGTCTTGTTCTCCAGGAAGATTTGGGCGTTGAAGTGCGGGACTTTGGGGTTGATGGACTCGCAGACCATCTCGTTCTCGCTGGCGTGCATGAATTTTCCCATTTCCAGGATCTGCGCCGGAGGGCCGAAGTCGCGTTGTTGGAATCCGCCTCGGCCTGTGCATTTGGGGGGTTTATTTTTGTTAGTTCGGGTTTGATGAATTGAAGAGTGGAAAATTCGAATTGTGATGAATACATACCACCTCCTCCGCGAAACCCTCCGCCTCCGCCGCGGCCTCGTGGCGCTCCTCTGAACGCCATGGTTTTGTTTGATGGTGAAAAGCGCGATGCGGATGTCGACAGAAAAAAAAACTGGGTTCAATCCGCGAATTAAAAATTCTTTTTTTTTTTTTTTTTTTTTGGCGTTGTCAATTGAGCTTCGAGACAAGCTTGAATTTACCAAGCTTTTATCGATTTGTCGATCGGAATAATGTAAGTGCGCGCACCAAATGCCCCACAGTTGGATGCGACCAATAAACCTGCAGTATCTGCCCCTGCGTGTGGAATTGAGGGGCAGATCGACAGACAGGGGTACATCCCACTTTCCTCGAGTCAACAACCCTCTCTCCTGACTATAGAGAGAGAATACCGGAAGCGCTGCGCATTACAGTCAGTACCCGCTGTCCACAGCCCGTTGCCAGGTTAAACCATCACGACATTCATTCAAAATACCAACACCGAAGCAATATCGTTAAAAGTCGCACACAACCGTCAAAACCCCCGCCCGCCATGGAGGCTGCCAAGGAAGCCGCCAAAGACGCTGTAGCGTCCGTCACGGAAGGCGTCAAGAAGGTGGTCGTTGGCGGCAAGGAAAAGAAGGAAAAGAAGGATAAGAAATCAGCAAAGGCGAACACCACGCAAGATGCCGCTGCCGCCGCCACCGGACCGCTCGAGATGAACCCACCGCCGGATTTCCTCCAGCGTCGTCTCGACCTGTTTGATCAGATCAAGAAGCGCCAAGATGAGGAACTGGCTCAAAGGCCGCGCGAACCGATAGAAATTACTATGCCCGATGGCAGTGTACGACCCGGCACGGCCTTTCAGACCACTCCCGGCGAAATTGCCAAGAGCATCAGCAATAGCTTATACAAGCGCACTGTTGTTGCTCGCCTCGATGGCGATAAAGATCAACTATGGGATCTGGACAGGCCGCTGGAGCGCAGTTGTAAACTGGAGCTCCTCACTTTTGATGACGAGCAGGGCAAGATGGTCTTCTGGCACTCCAGCGCGCACATCTTGGGTGAGGCGAGCGAAAGGCGGTTCGGTTGCAGCTTGTGCATAGGGCCCCCTATTGACAACGGTTTCTACTACGAAATGTCTCTACCCGAAGGTCAGGCAGTGCAGGCAATCGACTGGGCGCCATTGGAGAAGATAGTCTCCTCCATTGTGAAGGAACGCCAGCGGTTCGAACGTCTGACCTTGACTAAGGACGAGCTGCTGGACATGTTCAGCTACAACAAGTACAAGCAGCACATCATCAAGGACAAGATTCCCGATGGTACATCTACCACGGTCTACCGCAATGGCCCGCTGATTGATTTGTGTCGTGGGCCACACGTTCCGGACACTGGGCGCATTGAGGCATTCAGTATCATGAAGAACTCGGCCTCTTATTTCCTGGGCGATGCTAAGAACGACTCGCTCCAACGCATCTACGGCGTGTCCTTTCCGGACAAGAAACAAATGGCTGCTCACAAGAAGTTCTTGGAAGAGGCGGCCAAGCGCGATCACAGGAATATAGGACGGGACCAAGAGCTCTACTTTTTCAGCGAAATGTCGCCTGGGTCAGCCATGTGGCTCCCGCACGGCACGCGTATATATAACACCCTGCTGGAATATATCCGCAAGCAGTACTGGAAGCGTGGCTATCAAGAAGTCATCACCCCCAACATGTACAATGCTGATCTATGGCGCACCTCAGGTCACTGGAACTATTACAAAGACGACATGTTTGTCACCAATGGTGGCGAGAATGCCAGTGCGACTGTGGCTGCGGCTGTGGCTGCGGCTGCGGCTGCGGCTGCAGCCGAGAAGGCCGGCGAGAAGGCCGGCGAGAAGGCCGGCGAGAAGGCCGGCGACAACTTGGATAGCACCACCTTCGCCCTCAAACCCATGAATTGTCCCGGACACTGTCTGCTATTTTCCCATCGCGAGAGATCACATCGTGAGCTACCATGGCGGGTAGCCGATTTCGGTGTGCTCCATCGCAACGAGGCATCCGGAGCACTGTCCGGTCTGACGCGCGTGCGCCGTTTCTGCCAAGACGACGCCCACATCTTCTGCAAAGAGGAGCAGATCAAGGACGAGATGAACGACCTGTTCGACTTCCTTCAGGAAATGTACGGTCTACTAGGTATGACTTTCAAGTTGAAGCTGTCGACTCGCCCAGAAAAGTTCATGGGCGAGATCGCTACTTGGGACCGCGCTGAGGCCATGCTTCGTGAATCGCTCGATGATTTCCAAAAGCGTGGCGGTCCAGATTGGGCCCTCAATGCCGGCGATGGTGCTTTCTATGGCCCCAAGATCGACATCACCATCGTTGATTGCCTCAACCGGGATTGGCAGTGCGCCACTATCCAGCTCGACTTCATGCAGCCCCAGAACTTCAACTTGAGGTACATGTCGGGCGATGCTCCCGCCGCCGGTAAGGATAAGAAGCCTGCAGCCGACGGCCTTCCCAACATAAAGGTGAAGAACCCGCAAGCCGTCATAGACAGCGCCAAAGCAGCGCGAGAGGGTATCTCCCCCGAAGAGACAGAAGAAGGAAAAGCCTCCGAGACCCAACCAGAAAATCAAAAAGACAGAAAAGCAACCACCAAACCCTTACCCCCCGGCTATGCCCGCCCCGTCATGATCCATCGCGCCATGGCTGGTTCCATCGAGCGCTTCACTGGTATCCTGTGCGAGCACTTTGCCGGCAAATGGCCCTTCTGGCTGTCCCCCCGCCAGATCCTCATCGTCCCTGTCGGTGTGGGATTTTATCCTTATGCTGAGCAGGTCAAGCGTGTGTTTCACGCCCGTGACATGTACATTGATGTCGATTTGGGCGGCGATACGCTGCAGAAGAAGATTAGGCAGGGCCAGCTGGCGCAGTATAATTTTATTTTTGGTAAGTTTCTTGCTTCCTTTACCTTCTTACTTCTTCCAAGCCACCTTCTCTAACCAATGCCACAGTCGTCGGTGACGAGGAGGAAAAAGGAAAACAAGTCAATGTGCGCTGGCGAGACGATCCCAACACCCAAGATCGCGGCAAGCCCATTGCTTTGGACGAGGCCCTGGAGAAATTGTGCAAGTTGAAGGATGATCGGGGGGCGTACAACCCGTTCCCTTCCATCGTGAAGCCGGTCGCTGCAGGGGAGAAGGGTAATGAGGGGGAGAAGAAGGAGTGAACCTGAAGATATGGGGCTGGGACCTTTCCGCGTCAAAAGTAAAAAAAAAAAAAAAGAAAAAAGAAAAAAGAAAAAAGAAAAGAAAAGAGAGAGAGCTAGCCGTTTTCAGTGGTGTTAGGCGTTGGGACCCGCGAGAAAGTACTAGAGGAATTATTTCCTATTCTGATACTCTCCAGTTACCTAAAGAATAAAAAGCACCTTGGACACTCCCCTGCCTGGCCCCATGCCCTCCGTGTGACACGATTTGTTCCTGTGCTTAATTATAGTATTTTGCCGTCTATTCTCAACTCATCAATCTTGGTGCCTGCGATGCCTCGTGACATGTGATCCACCAATGCCGTTTACAAAAAAAGTCAACCCAGAATCAAATCAAAAGAAGCAGAAACCCCCAAGCCCCGCACATCTCGCCCCTTACCCAATGCCAACACAACGTCCACGATGCCCCTGGTCCTTTCGTTTCTCCTCTTCTTCCACTCCTCACATCTCCGGCATCCAACAAAACCCATCATTCACCGTCGATTCGCCCCGACCTTCTTCCCCTTCCCATACGGCCGATACGGCGCGGGCAAGTCCGGCAACTCCTGCTGCGCCGGCTCAGGCACCCCGGGGACCCGCGGACTCACATACCGCGTGACATGGTCGTCCACCAACCGGTTCCCGGATCTTTCGTTGTGCCGAAACGGCGCCCGTCTCCAGTTCCGCACCGGTGGCTTGCCCGCAATGTACCGCAGCCACTTCGGCCCGTGGATGTGCCGCGTGAACTGCTCCCGCGTGAACGGGTTCGTCTGCCCGCCTGCGAGGTAGGCGTCGCAGAGCTGCGTCCAGTAGGTGTCGGCGTGGCTCTGTAGCGTCTGGTTGCAGGCAATGCGGGCGGCGCGGCTGAGGTCGTGCGGTGTGAGTTTGCTTGGGGCTGGCTTGGGGTTTGTGTTGGAGGTGGATCCGGATGCGGGTGCTGAGGCTTGGGGAGAGTTTGGTTTTGACTTCGACTTTGATTTCGACTTTGTTGATCTCTTGGGTTCAGCTCCTTTCCGCGCCTTCCGGACTGTCGTCTTGGTGAGGAGGATGGCGCGCGCGCGCACGTACGGCTGTGCGTATCTGGGGGGTGTACCGGTACCTGAATCGAGGGGACCAGGAATCGCCGCGTCGGTATCTCTGGGACAAGTCTCCTCTTCCAGGGCCGTCATGTCCTTGGCCAGCTTGTAGACGTGCGCGTACACGACTTTGCGGTAGTGCTTCGCCCACTGCTGGTGTATAAGGTCCGATCGTCTTCCTCGCTCGCGCTCGCTTGGTGTTGGAGAGGGTGATGGGTAGCTGCTGTTGAAAGGCATGTAGGTGATAGACATTGTGGATTGTTGGGGTCGAGTGTGGTGATGGGGTGGGTCTCTTCACGTCAGGGGGTGATATGGAGGATCTGTGAGGCCAAGGGGCGACGGAGATATGGCCAAGGTTAGCGAGAGTTCCACTTTGCGAGGCTTTGTTGACGGGTGGGGTTTGATGTGAGATATGACGAATATATCAATATGGTAATCAAGGTGTAAATAATACTTATGGAGAGGTTCTGGGAGACTGACCAAACTCGGATGATATCCGGATCTGCGTCAAGAAGGTCGTCCTCCGAACCAAGCAACAGAGACGAGGTTGCTGACGTAGGCTGATAAGGGCCACATTCACGGATGAGAGCCGTGGTGCAAAGGTTTGTGCTAAGGCATGTAAGAAAAGAGTACTGAGAAAAATAGAAAGAGAGTGTGAAGAGGAGCTATTGGTTACTCCAGTATTTCTTCCAACCAAGGACAGAGTACCAATAGGTCAATGATAGAAGAACTGTCATAAGTTGTACTTCTTTTTTCGGAACCGGTAAATCAAATACGAGAAGGAGAGGGCTTACTAGAATCGATGTGTACTTGGTCTTTAAATCCTTAGAAGTACCAGGGAAAACCTTCGGCAATGATACCGGAGGACTATCCGCTATCTATCCTGATCCCTAGCAATGGACTCGGAGTTGACACCCAAAAGCAACACTGCTGTTACCGTATACGGAAACCACTCATTTTGATTACTTGGTGTGGATATTCCCTGGCAATAAAAGCTCCGGCGAAGTCACCCTTGCACATTCCAACTTGCATAGCCTGTCTGTGCCTCAGTTGCGGCAGTAGCTACCAAAACATAGGCACACTTCCGACAATAGGGGGGTGGAAGTCGCGTTTCGAAGCTCCTCCGAGCTGTCCTTACGACCTAACTTGGCAGGCATATTTGCAAGCATGACTTCACAGTGAGGTCGTCATTATTGAATAGAGTGAAAGAGTAAGGAGCAGGAAGCACGGAAACGAGTCTCGTGCTCTTGATACTCGCACTCGCTCCCCCTTTTTTGAGCTCATGCACGTTGAAGGGTGAGGTGTGCTTGTACCTCCGTATCGCAGAGCAGGAAACGCAACTGTGTGGATCCCATGACCCCACAGTTTGCGGTATTGATTACATATAAATATTGGCCACTAGAATAGCCAGATAGCCCTTGATTCTAGTTTACTTTTTACATCCAATCTGTTCATTTGGGCCTAATTCGATAGCAACGACTTTATTGGTGGAATCGCTCCCAGTGTGACCGTTCCCACCGCGAAGCCAGACTATCCTTGGCCCCGAGTAGCAGAAGCGAAAGCCACAACTGTTCCAATTGTGCAGGTCGAGGTCCAATTCTCGCTTTATTGCACAAACGGTCATCGAACACCCCCTATTGGGGTGTGACTGCTGTTTTCGTGACAGTGCACTTGCCGCGCCAAGCACGTTAAAATAACGGTGCCCAACTCCTGGTGGAAACCACTTCGCCCGCGGCGGAACCTCAGGCGCGTCGGGTTGCCAGTGGTGGCCGAATTGTTGGTGGCACGGAGCCAGCGCGTCCACTCGAGTGGTACTAATAACACCCCCCTTGATATGAGCCGTGAGACGTTGCTTCTCGGTGTCTCGTTAGCTGCTGATGTTTTTCTGGCTGTTCCACCGGGACTCCCACCGATCATCTCTGCTGGCTGTTACCATATCTACAGGCTCGTCGTTGTTGTACCCTTCCATTCAATCGCTCCCATGGTTTTGGCGCCGCTCATGTTATGACATCAGTGGCTTCCATAATTTTAATTGATATCAAATGCAAACGACATGTCCGCTTCAGAGGGTTTCCCATCAGCAATGCCGACGGCTGTCGCGGTCCCCAACCCTGTAATGACCGGCCATCCAACGTCTCGGGAATTCATTTCCCAGACCGTGAGCGATGTAAGTTGGATAAGGCCTATATCCCAGATATGTTTTCTTTGATCCGCCACTTCAATGGATGCGATACAGTTGTTGTTGTTTCATGTGGCATGTAAGGGCCGAAGCTATTATATAAAACAGGGGCCGTTTTGATAAACCGACAGCCACCTTGTAAATGGGTCGTCATATATGCATGAGGAACACATCACTAACGACAGCCAAGAATGCCGGCTTGCTCGTCAGCCAAGAATGCCGGCTTGCTCGTCAGCCAAGGTGGAACCCATGGGGTTCATGTCGAAATAGTTCGAGAAGAGACTTCAACGCCCCAATACCCCGAGACCCATGATGAAGGGGTGGCAACGTTTGTCTATGGCCAAAGATTGGTCCAAGCTGGATTGATGGGAACCCCCCTTTGCCATGGCCGTAGAGAAAGCATTTGATACTATAAGAAACCAGGTACGCATACTGGTTTCAACCATTTCACACTCATGCTGATCACTTCAGATGGCTTGGGACCTCAAAATCAATAGAGACAATAAATCTCGGTCCCAAGTACCCAAACATGGGTGCGGAACTTGGGCTCAAACAAAACTAAAGTTCGGGAGAATGTGAGTCAGTGTCGAACTCAGACTACCATCACTGTGCTAAATGGATCTACAGATGCAGCAAAGACCCCATGGATTCGAAGGCATGGAAGCATTCGTATTTTTGTCTTGGCTGCGTGGTGTCCGCGGCTAGAGACCCTCGCTTGACAACACCGCAACCTAGATTTAATAAACTGGATTCCGACGAACTCGATGGATTTCGAGATGAGATGAGATAGAAAATCAACGACAGACGGCGAACGTCGAGGAAGACACGGCGGTAAGAACACAAATGTAAGATCTACAAAACCATGATCCCTCTCTCATTTATTAGATACTCATTACGCAGCAGCTTCTATAACGCTTTCGAACATGCCTTTAATGTAGAGGGATGTTACATAAACGTAGAGGAGCGAATAGGAACAAACCATGGCATTTATGCCCAACCTCATGCCATTCGTACGTGTTATGGACAAGCACTTTTCACATTCGATCTTAGCGGTGTAAGTGATCACTTAATGGCCTAGTCCGACGAATGTTACTAAACAGAACAATAGGCGAGATATATGGGCTGTGCCCGGCGCAGTGCTCGAGAAACTTGGCATAGGGCCATTTCAGACAAAGAGGTCCCACCCACAATCGACGCGGAGTATCTACAAGCCTTGTGTTATACTCGAGGAGAGCCATCCGGTAATGCCCAATGTCTCTGGTATGGCCCTCGTGGCGTTCGCAGAAGTACTTGCGGAAGGATATACACGGGATCATTGAACCGCCTTCGCTTGCTAATCCAATGAGCAGAACACAAACATCGCCAAGGCGCTATCAAACCCGTTGTACAAACCTGCGAGGTCAAAGTTGATGTCTACATTCCCTGGAGCTGGGGCGTTTTCCCATTCTATATCATCGTTTGTAGAGGAAACCACATACATCCACCACCATTGATGGCGCCGGCAACTCGGAAAACTCCAAATGTGGGTCCGCGGTTTGAGTATCTGTCTTCTTCTTTTCCTGCCTATCACATGGCAAACAAATCTGGCTCCTCTGCACAGGCCACTTCTGGCGATGGAGGTGTGGTGAATGGGAATGGTTATAACAGCAACGGTCATGGGGGCGGTGACACAGACCGCGGTGGCGATCACAAGAACCAAGGATTTCGGCCCTCATCCCAAAGTGCCTCGAGATCTACTCCTAAAAATCCGGCTTTCAGTGGTGCGGCTCTGGATAGTGATTGCGAGATTGTAGGAGAGCGCAGAGTCAATCTGCACAAAAGGAGCCGTTCCGAACTGTAGAATTCGGCAACTCAGCGAGAGCTAGTGGCGGTCCAGCAGTGAGTACAGGCTTCCAAAGCCAATATCACGAAGCTGCGGGCAGAAATATCGGCCTTGGAGGTAGCGGAAGCGGAGGAGGAGAAGTTGAAAGCTGAGGAGGCGATGTTATTTCAGCGGATAGCTCAACTTCGAGAACAGAGCACTGCATGACCAACACTCAGTCCGCTTGTGCTCGCCTCCCACGCTTTGGGATCGGATGTTATCCTCTCGTTAAATTTGTTTTTGAAGAGGCTATCCGGGCGTTTCGATTTACAAGCTATCCATCATGGAGTTTTTCATCACAGCTCGATCGTTTGGCTCTCCGTACTGCGCGGCGACGCGTCGTCTTACATCAGATACCCCAGGGGCTTGTCGTTTGTCTATAAAAACAGTTCACCGTGGCGTTTCCGGTCATCTCCTACGACTCGCCGGGAACCCGGCGTTCCCTTGTGGTTTTGTTTGGCGTTCTCGGGGTCTTTGGCCGTGATTTTCAGGTGTTGGGAGTGGTGACTATTTGGTAAAGGAGGTCATTGTTTTGGGAATTACGAGGCTTCGCGGTATACGTGCAGTGCCAGTTTGGTTTATGGGATGCATCTAGTGGTTTAAACATTGACCAATTTCCTCCTATTCACGAGACATGTACTTGAATATAGTGCTCACACCATGACGGTGACCATGTTTACGCAAGATAAGACGTAAGTAATGTGACATTATGTCTAAGTCAAATGTACTGTTCTGGGTGGAAACGTATGCTAAGAATTTTGTGAATGTATATCAGAAAGAATAGAATCCAGCAACGTGCACTTTGATGCCTTTTTTTCCTTGATTGTGTCTTAATTTGCCTTCACAGAAACCTCTCAGACAAGGCCTCTGGCCATGGCTTGTTGAATCCAGTCACAACGGGAGTTCTTCGCCGGGTCTGTTGTCACACTGGTCCCATACTGCCCAATCCAGAGTGCTTGGCCCGCGCTGCCGTACGTGGGGAACGATACATTGCCCGTTGGAGTGCCACCAATGGCGAATGTGACCAGATAGTTCTGTAATTCAGTTGCTACCGTTCCGTTGACCTGAAACCCGTTATCCGTGGCAATTCTGTCATCGTAAAATACGTAGTCGGTATCATCGCCGTGGTAACCGGGCGGGTAGGCGAAGACGTAGTTGTACGTTTTGTTACCGAACGCTGTCGCTAGGAAATAAGTGCTGCAGGTAAAATCGAAATCGGACACAAAGATTACTAAGCGCTGAAACTCCGTGGTCCATGGGTAAGTCCCGTTCAATACATCAGGGTAGATATCTTGAATTAGGGTAGATATGGTGCTATTAGAGGCTTTTGGCAGCACAGTGACGAAAGACTTATTCACGGCCGAAGTGGTTGTGATATTCTCGGCAACAAACAGAGCTGCCTCGTTCGAGGTATGGGAAATCATGACCTGCTGGTGGTTAGTCTAAACTCAGACTGACGTAGAAAGCTCAAAAGGGGGCGCTCAGAACGCGTACGGTAAGATCCTTGTGGAATTTCCCTTCAGCAAGCAAAGCCTGAGGATAATTCGGCACGTAACTACCGCCCGGGACCGGGCCATAGTTGAAGTGGCCTCGAACAGATGAGGCAACAATGGCTTGGTTGACGTTCTGGAGCTGATCCGCCGGCAAGTCCCGCAAGTTGTATACAGTACTGACGGTGGTGCCAGAAACGGATGAGGCCTCCTTCATCGTATCGTCGAAGATCGTAGCGTGATCTAGACTGAAGTCGTACGCTGGGCTTTGGATGATTGCCTTTTGAAAATCGATAGAACCAGAGCCGCCATTGCCCGTGATGTGGTGCATGATGCTGGAAGCCCCGGCACTCTCGCCCATGACAGTAACTTGGTTCGGATCTCCTTTGAAGGAACGGATGTGATTTTTGACCCACGATATGGCCTCGAGTTGGTCCCATAGTCCGAGGTTCGTAGTAATGCCATCTCCGGCAAGCCATCCGTGCACGCCGAGCCTGTAATTGATGCTGACGAAAATCATGCCGTCACTTGAGTTTTTAGCCTGTGACAAGAGGCCAGATGGGCCAGTCGGTACACTCAGTGATGACTGTCCAAGCAGAGATACAGGTTGCAGCGAACTAATCAATCCCCCAACTCCCCCATCTTGTGAAGAGCTATGGTGATCCGAGTCACCCGACCCTCTACGCGAGTCAGATCTACGTTTTCTGAGGCTCGCGGATTTTCCCAGCAAGCCCCCTGGATTGCCGGTCAGAGTTTTCGAGCCATAAACGAAGCCACCACCGTGAATCCATATCATGACAGGCACTAGTCGCATTATTCAAGTCAGCCACTTCCATCTCGTTTGAAGAAACGTGTTTCCTGCTAGCCATGTCCTGCCACTTCATCCCCAACCCTTCTTGGTTGGGTAGTCAGAATACTAACCATTTTTGTTCCCCTTCCAAACCGATTCCGGTACATAGACGTCAAGCTTGAGACAATCTTCCGTCTGACCATCCTTACTATTGAGCTGATCCAGTACCGTGTTTGTCGAAACTCCTTGGGCCTCAGCTTCCAGCGCAATCACCCAATCAGGATACGCCTGCATGCAAATGATTTCGGTAGAGCCTCCATCATTTACTTTGAAACTAAAACCGGAAGGGCTCGAAGGTTTCGCAAAACGAAGATCGTCTACCGGCGGCTCTGCGTATGGGACATTCTTGAAAACGTAAGAGGAAGTGGTGGTCTATCAAGCGCATTAGTTAGCTGGATTGCAGGATTTCGACCGTGCATTGAGGGGAAGTCTAAGCACGACGGCTCTGTAACATAGCTCGGATAGGCAGAAGAACGAACATTCAAGGTTGCGCTATGAACCTCATACCCCAAATTCACCTTTACCGTGTCGGATGACGTGGATCGCTTCCCAGGCGCGGCGGCGGTGAAGAAACGGGAACTGTGTATAACTGTAAACACAGCCAAGCTAAGAAGGAGAGATATCATGCTGTTGTTCAAGCCGTGAAAAAAGCGAGTGACAGGGCTCGAAGCAGAAGAGAACGAACTCACATTTACGCGAGGTGTGAGCGACTGAGCACGACGACATACATGAGGACCATTTGAGAAAATCTCAAATTCCTTCTGGATTCTGATGCGCTACCCCCTTGCCCGTAAAACGTGCACGCCAAGTCCTTGGTGTTGTATACTGCATACCCTTATTTACCCATGATACTTGTGGGTCGCTAATGAATAGTTGCAGGCGCCGCCACAGGATCATGGTGGTGACGCATACAGTATATCACGGCTGGGCGGGATAAGTTGCATGGATGTCGGTCTACAGGCTTCACGTTCAGGGTTAGCTTCAAGCACCGGGGAGCCTTCGGCGTTTATGGAGCCATATCCTGACAGTAAGGAAGCGATGATGTGAGAAGCGGAGCTCACAACAATCTCCAGTAGCTACCGTATGGCGATAAAAATTGGCGTTGGTGTATAAATACAAAGTCCAAAATTGATGCGGTTATTCTCTCCTGCTTCATTGTTGGCGACTACACGCAGAGGTGTGTAGTTCCATTGCTCAAGGGCTCATGTGATCGGCGTGGATATGAGTAATTACTGGTACCGTATCTTTTCGGGGTCCGAGGATATGGAGTTTAGGCATTTAAAGCAAAATCCCACACATATCGGTATTCGGGGGAATACTCGGCTAATTCAAAATGCGAACGATACAAAAACAGAGCAGCGTTAGCGTCCAGAAACTGTTCGTGAACCATGATGACCAATTTATGTTCAAGCCTTGGCGAGCACGGTTTTGAGCCTGCAAGCCTCAAGGCATCATCGAATTTTTTTTGTCAGAACAAACACGTACTATAGTAAGCGTTACTTATGTCATATCCCCGAACTTGATTATAAGGTCCTGAATCCTAGGAATGATAGATTAGGCGTAAAATAGGCTATAAGACGCCGGAATACTCTACTGGGACACCAAGTTTCTCGTTTATTGAAACACAATCTACAAGGGACCATCCGACTGGTGGGAAGTCTGCGCCGTGCGGCGCGGATCTGTCATCCATGTACTGGAAGTTCGTCAACATTGATCCGGGACAAATGCTTGAAGCTAGAAGGAAATTTAAGGATCAGGATCACTTAGTTAAGTTCAAGCAGGTTTCATCTTTTCCTCGTTCTTTGAAGAATTTTGAAATACGTTAATCTTTTTGCATGCTTCCACAACTCGATGTTGTGAACCGGGGGTATCGTATCTCGAAATACCGTCTTGAGTTGCTGTTGAGCGCTCAAGGGCTCTGCCAGCCCTATCATACCACAACCATACGGTATAACGCTGCAGAAAAAGAATCGATGCCACTCTAAATATCAATCGCAATAACCATGTTTTGGGGGTTTACCCGGATAACAGAAACTGTGCCAATACTTTGATACTCTGACTACGCAATGACTAATGTTTTAACCGCAAAATCGAGAGCAAGCACAACAATGAGCAAGGACAACGATTCATCTGGATCGGGGCTATCCAAAAACCCAGGGCCTTTTTATTGACCTTGTAATCTATCTGAACGTCGGCAGATTCTCGACAAATTCCGCGCAGTCAAGCAGTTGGACACGATGCACGCCTTGAACTGCCGGCATCTATCGCAGATGCCGTACTATAGTCAGACATAAGTTAAAGTTCTACGTGAAGTCCTGACAGGGGTTGCCCGCAACCACGAGCCGTGTCGGTACAACAGTTCATGGTCAATCGAAATTGGAACGTCTGCCCTTGGGACATTTCGTGCCAATCAGCAACGTGACTCTCATAACGGCGCTGGACGGCAGCGGGCCGTGCTGCGGCCGCGCCATCGTCGCCTCCGGTCGATACCTGACAGGCCTACTGTGGTGGGAAGGCAAAATATTACACCCGCATACGGTACTCTGTGGGGGCTTGTGGGGGGTTCCGGCAGCCTCCCCGGGAAAAACATATCTTTTTTTCTTTTTTGCCTACGAGTCTTGGAACCTACCACAGTACAAGCCTATGAGGCAGGCAAACGGCATACACAAGCGATGAGGGAGAAAGAGAACAGGAATAGCTTCTAACTGCTTGATGAAGTAATTACCAAAGCCTTTAACTACTGTGGTGCCGTGATGCTTGCCTCGTAGACTAGTAGGCTCGTAGGCTCAAAGAAAAAAAGATTCTTTTTGTAGTACGGGGCTGTCGGAACCCCCCACAAACCCCCACAGAGTACCGTATGCGGGTGTAATATTTTGCCCTCCCACCACAGTACTTTAATCTGCATGCACCCTGTGCCTTTATGATAGCTAGTAAAGGCACTCTCCGGCTGGGGCACTCCACACAAAAGCCCCGATAACGTTAGGGCACGTTTATGCAAATGATCATTAGCCAGAAAGTGTGTTGAATTTGTAGAAGCAGATGAAGGCCAATTCGGCCGAATCTGCAATAAAAGGCTCGCTCGCATCCTTGCGAGCGTGTGGCGAAGGTGGCTGCCTGAGGCCTATATTTGGGGGCCAGGCCACCGGGGCCACAACCCATAGTACGTTGCTCTCTAAAGGAGAAGCCTTCCGTGTGGTTAATCATTACTGTTACTGATACTACCTTGGGTTCGGGCGATCGACTTGCCCAGAAACCCTTCAGAGTTTGGATAGTGGTATGGTTGTTGTCAATCTCCCCAGACTACCCCTTCCCCTTAGGGTCTGATCCACCAGCTTTTTCAGACCAGTTTTTCAGACCAGGGAAATGTGGATACATGGTGTTGGGCAGGGCTGGGACCGCATATGCGGACTTTGCAGCGCGCATCACCAATCCCGATTGCAGCTCTACGCCTTCGTGCAGGAATCCTGGACCAAATCGTACCATCAGGTTGATAATCAATGTATTCTTTCGAAGACAGTCAGATCTGCTCTTATTGAGACCTGCACACTTCCAAAAGCGGTATATTTCGAGTGTCGTGCTCTCAATTTTTACTCAACTCAAAATTCGAGTTGACCAACGTCCTGCCATCACAACAAAGACCTGCAACTTGGAACTAACAACAGTACGGCACTCCAACAAGCCTGCTCTGCAATTTCCCTTTTTCAGCGGCCTGAATTGCGGTTTCTGTGGATATGGGTCTAGTTACTGGGATAACTGGGTCTGACGTTTGCTGAGGTAGAATAGTCGTAGATCGATGCATGCTTTGGTGGACACACCACAGCATGCTGGATCGTGAGAATTATCATCAATGAGTTATTGCAATTGCTATCTATTCCTTACGTTTATCTGATAGACACAGCCCATCCAACAGTTTCTTCTATTGATTGGCATATTTACTGTATTTGTTGCCGGGCATCTGGGAGGACCTGAGGGCATTCCGGACGTTGTGGGCTGTCTGGGAGGACTCATAGCTACTGCTGGGCATCTTGGAGGGCTCGGGGCTATTGCAGGGCATCTAGGAGGATTCGAGGACGTTAAGGGCCTCAAGGGCGTTGTGGGCTATCTGGGAGGGCTTGTAGCTATTGCCGGACATTTTGGAGTAGAAGGAGTCCCCTGGTTGCTCTGCCAAAGACAAATGATTTGCATTGAATTTCCGCACAGAGCTATGCAGTATGTCTTTCGTTTCAAAGCCCAAACAGTGTTTGTAGGTTCTATTCCCTACAACGTCTCTACACATCAACATCATCTGAGCGTAGCGTTAGATAGTTGCTCTAATTCAATTGCCTCGAGAAAACTGGAAAACCATTGATTGTGTCAGTCTAACGTCACTGGCTGTGGGTAGCAAATACTAGATCAGGATAGTGGCCTTGCCGCTAGTGCTTGCCTGCAGCTGCACAATACATGGATTCTTGAAGAGATCACTTTTTGAGCTCAAAACTGGTCCGAAAAAGCTGGCGGATCAGGCCCTTATGGCTGACGTCACTTAGAGCATAGTCGTGCTAGAATTGAGAAATCGTGCACAATTGCTTACAGGGGAAGAATGAGGGAATCAACTGGAAGGTCTGCGGTATTTTGCAAGAAGATTCAAGAGCAGATGCCAACGAATGATCAAGATGCTAGGTACTTATGCCGTGAATGTCTTAATTCATGAGGTAGTCTTGGGAGGTCGAACAAGTCACTGTTGACTGGTCAAGAGAAAGTCCAATTTCAGTAGTAGCCAACGCTTGGGGAATGTCTCCTTTGTCCTGGAGCCCCGCATTACCATAGTGATCGTGCCTTTCACAATGAGATCTCTTAGCACGAAGCATCATCCAGCCCAGTCTGAGCCAGTTCTGACTAGCAAGGGCCGTATTTGGTGGTGCGCATAGCCACAGCAGAGTCATAGCTTGGGACTGACCGAGTAGATGAAAACAATAAGGGTGAAATCCGATACTCGTGGACATCTGTCTATTACCGCTGCTTCTCATCTGCCCTATAATCAACCACACGTACCTCATATATTGTTCATGAGGAGTGATGGCTCTCATCCTCGTGGGCGACTTTTCGAATGTTCTTGAAACGCTTGCGTACCTACCCTTCCACCGCACCCTTCTCTCAACGCCCCCCAATAAGAACCAAAAAGGATACCAAAAAAACCACGCTGACTCCAGTATAAGTCCTGATCGGATGAGTTCTCACGCTTGAGCTAAATCGTAACACTACAACAGCTTGTTACTCGTCAGCCTGTAGATAGCTAGATTCATTCATTTATGTAGTAAAGCATAATCTCATCACCGGGACCATACATTACGACCACGACCCGACTGTAGCAAGACTAACTGCATCCTACAATTGATGACGCACAGCGGCCTTTTATTATCCAGCCTGGGCAGTATACACTAAGGAAGGTATGCATCGGTGAGGCATGAGTTCGAGCACTTGTCCCCTTTCTGCAGGCTGCTTCCGCCAGTCCCGACTTCATAGATCATGGAGTAAATCAAAACAATCATCCTGAAGAAGCACCTCTGGATTGAAGACAAACTTGGGGGACCAAAGTTTCAGTGTCCCATCGTCTTTTCGCAGTGCAGGAAACGGGAAGCAAATAGCAGAAAAGAGAACGTGAAAGAAGTGATCGATAAGCCCAGCGATGGCTCCAATTACGCCACGGACATGATCACTATAAACAGGCGACCCTCTCATGTTGGAGCGATCGAGTAGTAAAATAAAAGAAACAAATGACTCGAGGCAAAGATCATCAAGCTTGTCAAGGGTCACGACGAGAATTCGTTTGACAAGTCAGTGCTTATCTTACCTCGTGCCGTCCCACTTCCGGTTCGACACGATGAGAGGATTGATTATGACATTCATTAAATTGGCTGACCCTCCGACACTAAAATATGACTACTCGTCATACCATGGGCTGATGCAAGCCTGGGTATACATATCGTAAACCTCCACCGATTCGCCATCTTGTAACGAACCACAAGTCGTTGCGAGAACCCCAAAATAGCCCTGCTTTATGTTACGGGAAGAGAAAGCTACCTGAGAAATTGACTTGTTCCCCACCACACCGTATCATGGCACTTCTACCTGAATGCCATCACCATACCATCTTTCAAAGCCTTGATATCCGCGGCAGAGAAGGGATCTTTCTTTCGGAAGGCGTACTTGGCGCGCTGAGCAGAGGTCCAAGTAGTGATATCGAGAGCGTCACCGCCAATGTCGGTCTTTTTGCGACCAATAGGTGGCCCGATAGCATAGCTTTTCCGGAAAGATTGGAAACACTTCGTCCACCCCTAGCCAGCCTCGGTAGGAGGCAGGTTCACGCTCTCATCCAGATCAGACATGAGTTCAGTGACCTCGGATTCATCACCGAAGAGGGTGATACCATGTTTCGTCGCAAGGGCATTGATGTAGCTGGCGAACTTGGTGGGGGTGAACTTGAATTTAGCGTTCATCGTCTGTGTCTTGTGATTTTCCAGCACGCCCATGCCAGAAGCAGCTGAAGCATATTTGATGAAGGTAGTCATGATGAGGCCTAAATTCTTGATTTCCGAGGTTGCACTCACTAAACCCTGCGCTTCAAGACGGCTGAGCGTGACGAGGAATAGGCGGCCGACGAGCTGAGCGGTTTCGTCGGCTTGTTCGCCATCGTCAATCCTAAATGCGAACGCTCAGCAAAACGACACCGACCCTCAGCATTCGAAATACAAACAAGACCGGGCACAGCTCACATGAAAATCCCCGTTCCATGGTTGAGCAGAAAGAAACCAAGACACTCGCACACAATCCATTGGTCCTTCCAGGTCGTGGCTTCAACTCAATCCAGCACAAGATTCTGATAGACCTCGGCAACACCGTATGCCGAGTGATCGTTGTACGTGTACATGCTATGGTAGTCTGGATCACGCAGGTGAACCATACTGTCTTGCCCGATCCACTTGCGGAAGCCTCCATATGTCATCACGATCTTATGATTCGGATAGTCGCTAATAGGTTTCTGGCAGGGACATTTCTTTCCACCATCACACTTCACCTCGCTCTCCTCCTCTTTAGACTTGGACTTCCCCCTTCCCTCTTCCCTCCTCATCTTCGTCCTCCGTCCTCGTCATCATCCTCTTCGTCCTTGTCGTCATCCTCATCATCATCTTCGTCGCCGTCGCGGAGAAAGAAGGGCGTACACAAACATATGTAACTGTAAGCACGATCGACATCTTGCATAGCCAGTCTGAAGTCCTGGTCCGTATTTCGCGAGGCGGACACGGTAGCCCAGCGTTTGATCGATCGGGGAATATTTGGATTGGACTTCTCATTGTCCGTCTTTGATTTCTGCGACTGACCTTCACTGCTTGGCGCCGCTCTTTTAGAGCCGCTAGCTGACGCAGACATCTTATAGTCTTTTGAAATGATGGGTGGAAACTATTGTGATACGATCAGGTATGGGGCGAGTTGAATAGTTAATGCTGTAGGCGGTGACTCGTCCACAATAAAGAGGCTCGTTGATACAGGAAATGGTCTTGATCGTGGATCCCAAGCAGGTATCTCGATGGCTGCCTGATGTGTTGGCACTAAAATGCGGTATGTTAGGGCCAGCAAGACACGCTAAAACACATGGCGGTGGAGAGAAGATGCAAAAATGTGTTTAATAGTGACCAGAAAACGACGGAAACAAACAATGGTTTTGGGTGTATCCATCTGGGAGTGTACAGTACACAGTGATCCCACATCTTCTCAATGTCTAATGATGCCTGCTCTACTAAGTTATGGGTGCATGCAGATTATGCTAGGCCTGTCAAGTATCGACCGGAGGCGACGATGGCCCAGCCGCAGCACGACCAGCTACCGTCCAGCGCCGTTATGAGAGTCACGTTGCTGATTGGCACGAAATGTCCCAAGGGCAGACATTCCAATTTAGATTGACCATGAACTGTTGTACCGACAGGGCTCGTAGTGGCGCACAACCCCTATGAGGACTTCACGCAGGACTTTAACGTATGTCGGACTATACACAGTAACATCAGTAGGATAGTTCAGGTTTGCAGGCTCCCGAATGGACGGGTTCAAATACCCATCAGAGAGTGGGGGTTGAGCGAGTTTGAGATCCTCAGTTGGCTTGTCAGATCCACAGGCGATAACTTGGACCCAGCCGCTCATATCTTGTAGTGACGTCATTCGCAGCATCTCGTCACCTTTTCATCCCATGTTCCACTTCAGACGGATCGCAGCTCAGTACCTCACCCTCAAATTGGTTACGGGACGGGTGACCACTATCAAGAACTGTTTAGACCACCGCGAGTTCAAAATGTCAGATATAGCAGCCGAGCTAGATCGGCTTCAAAGCCGAGTCGCGGAACTGCAAAACCACATTACCGAATCCCGCAAACTAGCCTCATCTGGTAGCGGCCAGAATGACGCAAATTCCTTAGACTGGCTCCGGTCCGAACACCTCCGCGCCGTCAAGGACTGTGCTTCGCAACTCATAACCATGGAGCATGAGGCCAAGATGTCAGATGCCGAGCGCAGCATGGAGAAACATCGAATATTCCACATGCAGGCCATGAAGGAGGCCGACGAGCGCCTGGCTGCCGCGGACGACAGCATGATTGAGCATCGCAAGTTCCATACGCAGGCTATGCGCGAGGCGGACGAGCGCCTAAATGGGACTGATAACCTGATGGAAGAGCATCGAAAGTTCCACAAAAAAGCTATGCAAGAGGCTGACGAGCGGTTGGCTGCCGCGCAGGGCGCTATTGAAGAGCATCGGAAGTTTCACGAACAGGCTATGAAGGAGGCAGATGAGCGTCTGAATGCTGCAGATGATAGCATGGTGGAGCACCGCAAATTCCACAAGAGGGCGATGGAAGAGGCTGAAGAGCGGCTGGCTGCCGCGCAAGGCGCTATCGAAGAACACAGGAAGTTTCACGAACAGGCTATGAAGGAGGCAGATGAGCGTCTTAATGCTGCTGATGACAGCATGGTGAAGCACCGAAAGTTCCACGTGCAGGCCATGAAGGAAGCAGATCGGAGACTAGCCAGGGCAGATGACAGCATGAAGAAGCACCGCGCATGGCACACCAAGCAGATGGAAGAGGCAGACCAAAGGCTGGCGGCAACAGCCTATTAGATTTCGTAAGGGCTTTGGTTTTTAAGGGGAGTGGGTTTGATTTAATAATTTACATGTTGTATATGCTCGGCACTCATGTTATCTGTCCTGTCTTGTGCTATATGTCTGAGTGACGGATTGCAGAGATCAAAATTCAAAGCGAAGATTGGGGTGGGCCTCTAGGTTTTCCTCTGATCTTCGCTGAACCGCCGCAAAACTTGAGCAACTGCGCCACTCACCACCTCAAATTATCGACCAAGACTCGAAAGGCTCTATCTTCTCCATCTCCGTAACCATACCCTCCATCCATCCTCAGTTCTCGAGAAACTGCCAGTTCCCCCGGGAGCTTGGACTACTTCCTACCCAGGCATCCAGTGGCTCGATCTGGCTATGCCTACCTCGATTTCTAGCATGCCTGTTACTAAAAACGAGATGTTATGTACTGTTATCTCTTATAAAATGATCTAGAGCTGAAGTTCCTGGTGTGACCTTCAGATCTCCATGAAACTCTAGAGCACCGCGTAACGTGTCTCAAGTGGGAAACCTATCCTGGGGGATATGTCGGAACTGCGAATGGTGAAAATCCGCTATCAACATACGCCCAAGATCTGAGCTCTTCACGTAAGTGCAAACGAAGCAATTTGTCTGCTTCGTAATGAGCTAACCAAAGGTTCGACCACACAACCTATGAATATACATCTACAAGAAAGCCACTATCAAAATCGGGGGATCGCGTCAAAGTCTATCACACAGCGAACTAAGTAGCGCCTCCTAGCGATTGTATAGACCAACGGGACAAGAGGAAAGTAGTGCCGCCATGTGATCCCATCCCTTGGCCGTTGCTACTTATTCTGGACGCCTCCGTCCTCTCAGTACTTCCCCTCCTCTCATCGAAATTAGTCGTAGGCCCCGAGGTCTCCATATCGAGCACACGAGTCATGCCACAAGGTAAGATGCCCCGACATGCATGTCTGGCCTCGCTCTGGTTAACTTCATCATCTTATCATGCGTGTAAAAAGGTCAGGTTCTCGGGGGCTACTTTTAGCTTTTCTCTTGGTCAGTATTCCGTTTGGGGAGCCATTTGTGCTAGCTGTCTGAAAACGGGGCCTACGCAAATTGAGCATCCATGAAGGCTGGAGAGGTGGAAGCCGCCTAATGGTAGGAAACCCTAGCTTTGACTCGTACCTCGTCGCATGCGTGTCTTCTCTGATATCTCACCCAGGCTCAGATAACTAACCGCCGCTGCGCGTTTCTGATTGTAGAGGAGGAACACCGTTATGGTACACAAATCTTTGTATCTCTGGCTGGCCGTGACGAATTATGATGAATTGTGCGGAAACGAGCGCCCTTTATGGCGTCCTTTCTCGCTTCCTGGGGATTGACTATAGATAAGGAACGCAAGCGTTCCAACCAAAGAGGCCGAGAAGTGGTTCATACTCTGCAGCTAAGGGGGAACCGTGTACTCAGGGCTATCGCTATACTGTCCAAGCCATAAGAACATCATTTATCATAAGAACAAAAGCATGCTGACCTGTTCATCGACAAATATGAATGTTGTCACATGAGAGCTATAATAAATGAGACTTTCTATCCAACCGGAGTGAGGGAACTCAGCAATACTAGGAGCTTGCCTCATACGCCGTTCCATAGCGAAGCAGATGCAGTGGCCTAGAAGTCCGGTGCGTGTATAGTTAAGTCGGGTACCATTGCTGCTTCTTTTGCTTTTTCGATGTTACCTTTCTGAGGGGTATGCAGAGCAGATAAGCAAAAGTATCTACCTCGGCGGAGGGGTACCGCCATGACTTGCGTCTATCTCTGTTCATAACATCCGAATCGGTACTCGAACAAGGGTGAACTTTGGTACCAATAGTGGCTCCCAGCAAGGCATTTTTCGCTAATTCGCCGATTATTTCCATCCCCTAGATATCAATTTGACATAGGTAGCTCCAAGGACTGCTTGCACCCCTTGGAGACATACTATGAATCTCCGTTCCACGTGAATATACACATATATCAACTGCCACCCTCTTCTGTGGTGACGTTGAAGCGTCACTAGATAGTCTAACGAGTTTTCACCCCTGCCCACTTGTTCAAATTGGGTAACGACTTTTGTTAAAATCCATACAAATTCATCTTGTCTTCATCGTGGTACCCCATATCAACCATATCGCGACTAAAATACAGGCATTTAAATAGTCTTCAACGCATCGGTATCGGATTCATCCTTCTGATTTGGCTAAACGCACAGCGTCATGAACGGACACCCAGCTTTTGTAGCCCTTTGCGAGTCGTGCCAGGATTGCATCAAACGATTAAATACATGGGTTCAGAGGAGGTTGGAAGGGCAAACAGGCGATCAGTTTCTAAGACTCGAGCTGGTCGACGATACCCTGCCACTGTTACCAAGGCTTTCCGACAGCTTGAACGCCGAGGGCAAGCGCTGCCAGTTGTGCCGACTACTGAGGGAGTCATTCCTATTCTGGAGGATCACCCATCCACGTTTTGGAAATACATGGACCTCTGGAGCAGTCACAATATTCCTCATACCAGAATTTGAGACAATCTTGGATAAGAAGTCGGTCCTGTCTTTGCTAGTCGCCTCCTTCGAAAGCGAAGATTGCAAGGTGTATGCAGAGATGCTATTCCGGTTATACCCGTCCAGGGATGTTGGTAAGTATCTAACTGTCTTTCTCTGCTTTGAACCAATGCGAGGCTTGATCCAAACAAAAGGACGCCATGATAACGTTTCCGCGTGTAGAGATTAGGAGCCCCGCCCTGAACGGCCTGGAACACTGGTATACACCACTCGATTTGAACAACACGAATGTGAAGTGGATGAAAGACAAAATACAGAAATGTGAGGATAACCACAGTGGAGTGGGCGGGCACTGTGCTCAGTCTCCAGGAAATTAGCTGCCTACTAGACTACTCCATATCGACGACGACCGAGTTAAACTGGTGAAAGGCACGGACATCAAGAAGAGCGGCGAGAACGGGGGGAGCCCTCGATATGCTGCCCTGAGCTACACCTGGGGACCATCCGGTGACTCAGACCCCTGGCAAAAGCTCACGGAGGCGTCTAAGGAGAGCATGATGGATAGGATCGACACTCAACAGGTTTTCCCAGTGATCCGGTCCGCCATCGAGGTCGTGAAGAAGCTGGGCGTTCACTACATATGGGTCGACGCGCTTTGTATTATTCAATCAGGTGACAAGGGTGAAGACTGGAAAACAGAGACATCCCTCATGGCTCAAGTCTATGGCCGTGCTTATCTCACGGTTGTCTCCCTACAACCGTCATGCGTTGATCCTCTGATTCCCGGATGTTCGCTATCCTCGATTGAATTCCCGGTCGGGCCCCAAGGCTATTCGGAGGAGACCTATCGTCTTGGTTTTCACGGCTATTTCGATTTTCCCAAATCATGTATAAGCCGCCGTTCGTTAGGCAAAGACTCAACGTATGGCGACTGGAACACTCGTGGTTGGACTTTCCAAGAACAACTTCTTTCCACGCGTCTCCTAATGTTTGGGGGTCACAATGTATCTTTCTCTTATCCCGAAGATTTCTCCATCGGCCTCAACGGGTCTGATATGCCCCCTAAACACGATTTCGCCTACGAATCTGACAGGGACTGGCACGAATTCTGGTCCCACGTCGTGCATGGATACTCTAACCGGGCTTTGGGGCATCCTAGCGATCTGTTCATAGCCTTGAGCGGTATAGCTTCGTTTGTCAGTGAGAGGTTTGGTAACGATCAATACTATGCTGGCATCTGGAGTGGCCGCTTCATCGACAGCCTGCTTTGGAAACCCTCCGACCTTATCATCCCCAACGACCCAAAAATGATGGACCAAGCAAAAGAGCATCATGCCCCGTCTTGAACTTGGGCCGGCAAGAGGGTACACATCATGCAGACGGACGTGTCTGGGTCGAAAAGTTGCTGTAAGATCGACTTTTTCGTCTTGCCAGCCGACGAAAACCATCCCTTTGGGGCCATACGGGATGCAAAGTTTGTAAGCACCGGCGACTTCTGCTGCATGCCTGGAAGCATTCAACTACCAAAGGAGCCCGTATATCCTAGGCGAAAGTCAGCAGGTTTCCCTTGGGTAGAATAATTTTTGCACGGTCCAGACCTCAAGGATGGTCCATCACTGCTGCTCCACTCTGGTAACAAGACAGGCCAAAAGCTTGCTGAACTCATTTTGCTCCCTCTTTGCTGCTACGGGGTCGATTTCTCAGAAGAGAACGAGGATACAGAATACGACACCACCGTAAATGGCGGTAAACAACAACTGAGTCGCAGGTTTATCTGGAGGTCGGCGCAGGGGACCGTTTTTGGATTACTGCTTCGTCCGCGTCCGCAAGGACGAAATTCGTCCTTCGAGAGAGCTGGTTTGTTCAAGTTCAGGAGTGAAGCAGGCGAGAACGACAAACTTCCATTCACGGCCGAACAAAGGATCATCAAACTGTTGTAAAGCCAGCTCCTTGGTTGATCTGGCCCACGAGACCTCGCTATAGTGGGGGGAAGAGCGATTAACATGACATTCGTGAAAGGTGGAACAAGCTGGCTTTGGGCGGATTGCTCGCGGAGAGTGTGCTAAAAGTTGGGGCGTATTGAGATAAGCTTTTAGGCATGCCTGACACTCACCGTACACCGCGAGCTGGTGGGCTGTATTTAGTCAAAACGAGACTGTCAACAGCGAAAAGGGGGTTGAAATGGGTGATGTGCGAAGCTTGACTTTCTATTGGCAGTAGTGTTGGAATACAGGGAGCCATCCATGAAACACATACAGGCGGAAGTGGGCACAATATATCAGTAGTACATGGGCTGAACCTGTTGGACCCGGGTCAAATGACCAGATTGGCCGGCCTCCACCCTATTCAAGGAGACTTTCGACCTGCTCCTACAGACACCTACCATTGCGATGCCCTCCAGAAACCCAAATTGGGAGGCATGTAGGCCACCAGGAATCAATAAAACCGGAGGCACGATGGATCTGGGAGGTATGGAAAAAACTCGGCCTGGAGGCACAATGCGTCAGGAGGTTGTGGAAAGATCTGCTTCACATGTGACTGGAAAACAGAATATTGGAGTTCAGGACTGGGTAATTTTACACCCGCATTTTTGGTACACAAGGGCGCTCTCCACCACCCTCTAGTTAGTGTTTTTTTAGATGTACGGACAATCTCTCTAGGTTTTCACTACCACCACATTCCAACAGAACCCTCGGCCGTCCGATGGAGGAATTGGTACTCGGTGACGCGGTTGAACGTACCCGGATGAAGACTGGCTTAAGTGCTCCACCCCGTGAATGGATAACCCAATTCTCTGGTCTTATACACTGATGATAGATGCATGCGTAAAGTAGTAGCAAATGCATGGGCGATTAGGCGTTTTCCCATAAGCAGACAATAATTAAAGCTTTAGATAACTTTAGCTTAGTCAATAGGTTTTCTGAAGTCACCGTGAACATATGTATTAGTGTGATCAAAGATTTACGCGCGTAAGCGGTAGTAGAAGAGAACGCAATAAAGATGGAGAAGGAATTAGCTATCTACAGCGCCCGGTGGGGAAATCCAAATATTTCAAAGCATTGATACATTCCGCCGGGTGTTTAGACTGCGCTGCTACCTGAATCCATATCTCTCGGCCATGAATGTGCCCTAACGTGGCAAGGCGGTCGAAGAATATGCCCCCGATGATAGAAACCTTAGAAACGGAATAAACGCAATCACTCCTAGTGTCAAAAGACTCCTGACTTCTCGAACTGATACAGTGTGACTGTTGAAGTCGTAAAGGATCCGAGTGTGGAAGAGAGCAACGGATTCGAAATAGATCTTGGGAGTATATCAGCCCCGAGAGCTTAGGGAGACTGACAAAAATTTGATAGACGACATGCAATCGTGCTGGCAACGTCCATGAAAAGAAAATTTTGGAGTTTTTGGTGAGCTATGGCAACTCCGCTGTGGACATCAGCATGAATCTCGCCAATATGCGATCCAGCTACAAAATAGAGTTTATCGGCGAAGTATAGACTTTGGGTGGTGAGCTGGTCTCGCGATGGCGCTGTGGTGTGGATCATGCATAAGCTCTGTGACAGGTCGGTCATCGCAACTGGCGAACGGATCAGTGGCCATTCGGTGGTCAAGACCGTTTCCCCTCCGTCTACGGGTCGACTTAACACACAAGCCACTTAGTCTACTGTTGGGTGGTGTGATTCACGGTTGTCCAGTGCATTCGCCCGTATTTGAATAAGATCCAGGACCACAGCCCATGATCAAGATGTCAGTATCTGTCGTTTAGCCGCTGGTAGCCACATCGCAAGGTTGATGCAACGCTTCGGGACACTGGTCGGTCAGAAATGCAGTTTTACAGAGATTGAACAAAAATCGTCAAATCTGGTCACTTGGGGAGTTAGAGAAAGTCTGTTGTTTCGTTCCTTCATTGATTGATGTCAATGCTCATCGTCGATGTATTAAAGTTCACTTATTGTATACACCCCTGAGCATGCATATCATAAAATCAGAACAATGCCCCGACCGTTGACCCTTTCGTCATAAACACAACCGAGAAAAAGTGCCAAACCAGTTACCGACTGCCGAGAAAACACCGCACGCGCACACGCAACATAAAACTCATGAAACCCAGTCCATCCCTCACAGCTCCTGCGAATTGGGCTTGCCCGTCTTCCCTGTCTTCTTGGGCAGAAGGTCTAAAGAAATAGTAATTAGCCGTCTGCGATTGTGTAGAGCTGTGGATTAGGGAATACGTACTTTGATGGATGTTGGGCAGAACGCCTCCCTGGGCGATTGTGACGTGACCCAAGAGCTTGTTCAACTCTTCATCGTTGCGAATGGCGAGCTGGAGATGGCGGGGAATGATACGCGTCTTCTTGTTGTCACGGGCGGCGTTGCCAGCCAACTCCAGAATTTCGGCAGCGAGGTACTCAAGGACGGCGGCA
Source organism: Iodosphaeria phyllophila (assembly GCA_025802455.2). Taxonomy (NCBI): domain Eukaryota; kingdom Fungi; phylum Ascomycota; class Sordariomycetes; order Amphisphaeriales; family Iodosphaeriaceae; genus Iodosphaeria; species Iodosphaeria phyllophila. The sequence goes on along the minus strand of JAOYMO020434221.1, from coordinate 13,562 downwards.
AGGTACACGGGAGCCCCAGCACCAACACGCTGCGCATAGTTGCCTTTGCGCAAGAGACGGTGAACACGGCCGACGGGGAATGCGAGACCGGCCTTGGACGAACGACTACAAGTCAGGTGTTAGTAAACAGGTAGCGAGGCGACACCTGACGCGTTGATTCCCATCAACACGATAGCGCGGTGATTAAGGATTGGTCTTGGTAGTGAGGAATCATGTCAACAATGGGGTGCACTCACGATTGAGAGTTCTTGGCACCAGTGGCCTTACCTCCAGATTTGCCTCCAGTCATGTTGGCTGTGGTAAAGGGTTTGAATCTGGGGAGCTGTTGAATCGTATTGAATCGGGAAGATTAAAGATTAACGTCAAAAGGCGATGAAAGCGTGCGGTGATGCAAAAGCTGTGGTGTTGCGGTGTGGAAAGACGTTTGATAATGATGGGAAAGGACTATGGAAAGCCGGCAAGGTCGTTGGGGAATTTATGGCCTACGGTCGCGTCGGGTCTATCGCGCAAATCAGTCGCCCGTTGATTCCTGCGAGAAGTTGCGACCTGCCGACAAGCCACGCTAGGCTGTATTAAGCTGTATTGATAATTGACCATGGTTGGGTCCGCGCACTCGCGATTGTTGCCCTGTGGAGGGGCTACAAAATCAGTACCGTAGCATCATAAAGTGCTGTTTTCAGGTGGCCTTAGCATTCAAGCTCACAAATGTGCTCCACAGTCGCGAGCTCATGGCAAGTCCGCCAATCATAACTCATACAGTCTGTGTTTTCATTTTTCTGGTCGACCCTGTGCAAAAGGAATCGGTGATCTGTGCCTCAACTATTTGAACTGGCCGCCCCCCGGTGCCGCCCTCCCACGCACTCCCTTCTACGCGCATCCCTCGTCTCTGCTTCGTTCCAAATTTGACTACACGGTTACTCGGGTGACTTCGCCAGATCACTCGACGCGTCCAACTTTTCCGACATTCGCCTAGTCCCCAACATCGACCAGCCTACTGTTTCCACACTTTCTTGCTTTTTTTCGAACAGATTCAAACTACTTCAGCCAACTCTATCACATACGAATCATCCACTTTGATCTAACGACATTGAACGCGACCTTGTTCGTGCCGTCTGTGGAAATTTTCAATTGAGTGCAGGGTGCTAAGCAGTCGATCAGACCTGACTAACCACGCTCCGATCTTCCGTGATTTCCGATTGAACCTAACTAAGTCGCTTGAACTGGGCAGGGCCGCGACTGACCCCCACCCGCGTTACTGGCATATGTCATCTAAATCCGAATTCCAATACTAACCCGGACTACGAGGTTTTACGGTTGGATATATGTACGGCATAACTTAGCACAATCTAATGTCCTGTTTCTTGAGTCGGTTGTTTGCGCTAGCCAATCTCACGGGCCTTATAGACAGGCTGCCAACGACATACTTGCGTCCCTGTCACCAGCAAATGCACCAGCACGTACAAGTACGGCTGTGTGCTGAAATCTAATTCCGATGTAGGACCAGCCTCGTGTAATTAATGCGTCAAGATCAAACTCAATTCAACTCTGGTGTTGAATTGAGCACGTGATAATTATTGTACAGAGCCAGGGGATCCACATGCTCCATGCCCGACAAAGCAGCATGAAGTGTCAACACCAACCCTAGAAGCTTCTGCTCGTGAAAAGCAAGTGGAGATGGCTTCTCCCGCTGGCTCGTTTAGGCCCCTGCAAGTTGTGCAACTGCCGCAACTATCCATCTAGTTAGTGTCAGGAATATATTCACTCTTCAGCGTTTCTCGACTGTAGATTACAATGTGAAGCCTATTCTGTATTTTAGTCTCGAGAATGAATCAACACCAGCAGAGCGTGCTTCCAAATGCCACAACACTTTACGACGGGCACTGTAAATCACTCGGCTTGCCTCAGAGAGGCTGGAACACGTGGGCTTTCATCTGGGATTACCCGTCGCCACACACGAACATCCCAGCAGATCGCTCTGTTGGAACAAAACTAGTACTGGATCTCATTGTATTCATTTTGAGCACTGCTATCTCGAAGTGATCCTCCCATTGGGATACGCACGTGTCAATGCTCGACTGAAGGGTGAACACATGGTGTTTGAAAGCTACATTGATGTTGCAGGAGATACATCAGAAATCCCAATCAAACACGGTGCAGACATGGTGTTGACGCGAGTCGAACAATGTGCTGGTGTATGGATTGGCAAGCTTAATCAGGACGGTACCCCGATCGGATTGGTTGATATTGTTAGACTGATTCGAAGAGCCCCATGTATACTGTACAACGTGCTGTACCCAGAAGGGAAGGTGCGATTGGCGAGGCTGCTAGTGATGCACTTTTATTGGCTGCGCGCGAATTGCCGGGGCATGGCACTGATTTTATCGCCTGTGGGTGCAGTGCTAGCACGGCGTCGCAAGTTTCCCAGTGGGTGCCTCCATTAGAATCAGTAACCGCGCTAGTAGCAGGCGCGTCCAGCTACAAAAGGTCCTTACTTCCAATCCCGCTGCCTGCGACCTAACATGTTCTCAAGCTCACCACAACACATCCATCCGTCAACCACATAGCTTGACCGAGATTTCATCTTTCATCTACAACTCCAGCAACCGCCCTGTTGATCAAATCCAAACATTGACAGCCAACTTGCGCATTACTTCTGAGTACATTTTTCCGCAACACGCATTTCCACCACAATCAAAATGGCTCCCAAAGCTGCCGACAAGAAGCCCGCCGCCAAGGCCCCTGCCACAGCCTCTAAGGCTCCCGAGAAGAAGGATGCCGGCAAGAAGACCGCTGCTACTGGCGAGAAGAAGAAGCGCACCAAGACGCGCAAAGAGACTTACTCGTCGTACATCTACAAAGGTTTGTGTTTTGGACTCTCTGAGTCTGTCACATTAGACGCTAACGATTGTCTACAGTACTCAAGCAGGTGCATCCCGACACTGGTATTTCCAACCGTGCCATGTCAATTCTAAATTCGTTCGTCAATGGTGAGTCAGATTGCGTAATCCCGACGTTCCACTCCCTCTTCTGCGGATTAGTTTCGCTAACTATGATTGTACTAGATATCTTCGAGCGCGTCGCTACTGAGGCTTCCAAGCTCGCCGCCTACAACAAAAAGTCGACCATATCGTCGCGTGAAATTCAGACCTCAGTTCGCCTTATCCTACCCGGTGAATTGGCCAAGCACGCGGTTTCGGAGGGTACCAAGGCAGTAACCAAGTACTCATCTTCAACAAAATAGACGTGTCGAGGGTTCTCTGTGTCAGTGGGTAATTGCGGATGGTTTTTTTACGGGATGGTTACGGCCACGTCATGGTCGGTGGTTTCACACGCGGAAGGAAGCATCCTGGCTGGGGGGACATTTGTTCGTCCACATAATGCACACTATGTGGAGGAGGGGTTGGGTCATGGTCACAGAGTCGCGAAGTAGCGATGGAGGAAGTCGACCTGTAGTGACCCTCTGACTCCACCTTCGTCAGCTCTCTTCCGCGTTTGCATGTTGTTCGGGGCACGTCATGACAAAGCACTTTGGGAGTCTAATGCGTTTACGGAATGGATCATTGATTTGCTTACGCCTGTGTTTTTACGTGGTTTCATTTTGTGTTGCGGAGCTAAATACTATCCATTAACTCTGTCGGACAAAGCTAAAGGGAAAGGACAACGCAAAGCTGTAGACCTCGTACTGGCCTGGACCGAGTGAAGGCGTGGAGAGAGGGGTGATGCAAGCAATGCAGCTGAAAACAAGCACACACCAACTAGCGTGTTTCCACTAGTTAATTACTTCGATGCGTTTTTAGGGTGCAACAACTTTGCTCTAGTGCATGGATTTCGTAGTACGAGTATTAAGACCACTTAAAATGAAGTCTTGTCACATCAAAAGTCTTATGCTTGCCTATATTCACGAACCGTGGACCACAGTACACCCAAAACCAATGGCTGAATCCAGGAAAGTTTCGTCATGACCTCGGTGATTGACATTCTTCAACTCAACTTGCAATACGCCCTGTTAAAAAGTTCGCGCCCACACTAGAACCGTCCATAACTCAATAGAAGGCGTCTAGGGGAAACCACGGATAGGAGACGTCACGCATCACTATAACTACTCAGCATGATGAACAGTGTCGCCTTAATGTTCAAGTCTCTTCCCAACTCCATCCGTTTCTCCAGTGAGGGGACTCAATACAGCCAGCCATGCGCACATCTGATGCAATGTTTTTATATTCACTTTTTCACCCTCCTAACGCCGCTCCGTCTGAACTAGGAATGGTCGCCACTTCTGCAATCACACGGCCCCTCCAACAGACAGGAAATAACAAGGTCTTGCCTCCAACTCATCATACATGCTTATCACCTTTTGGCAGATCGGGCGGGGCTGCGAAGTGGTTAGTAACCAACGTGTTCTGGTCAGACTCGTGGCTGTGGCAACTTACGGGCGGTTGGCGCATCCAGGTTCCGTTCAAATTTGGACCCTACAATGAGAGAGTTAGTTTGGCAATGGACAAATAGGGTTTCTATGCGTAGTCAATAACGCACCTCCTGGTGCTGTGGGAAAGTAGAAGGGGTCGGGATGTTTCCATTTCTCGAGGAGTTTCTCCGTTTCTTGGAGCAGTGCCTAAGGTGAGACATCGTGTTAGTCTTGGACATCATACAAAAGTTGCAGATCCGTCTTCTTTCTCTCCCATATTGACTCTTGTTGTATCGTCTTTTGCTTTCCGGGTTCTTCTTTCGAAGAAGAGGAGAGATTGGAGTGAAGACGTACCCGCTTTTGCCTGGGATCTGTCACATTTCGGTTGGCCTCGAACAAGGACCGGATGTACAGCGCTTGGCCGCGCCACATATTTCGATGGACGGTCCAGTCGAGAGACAGCTTCAGCGACCGCCGGTAGAGTGATCTATTTTGTTGAAGCCAAAACATTAGTACGAGACGAGAGTTGTACGATAGAAGAAGGGTCATACAATGCAGCCTGTTTTGTTGACATGATGGATGATTGTGATTGAAGTTTTCGCTATGATGGTTTGGTCCGTCTAGTTGGTGTGATAATGCCCGTGAGACTCTCGATGGCCCCCTCTTATTGTACCTTGATACTCCGCCTTGTGCCCTTTCACGCAGCGGCTCCGGGATTTATGGAGAGCCTGTCTCTTTCATTTATGGGGAGTCAAAATTGCGTCCAATAGACAATCACCACCAGGAAAAGGCGATAGATCGATCAGGAGCGACTGCCTGCAGAACGCGAGATATTGTTGTCTATCACGCAACTAGTATGGCGTTAGGGCAAAGCGCGCGGCGTTCCTTACTTTGAACTTCGAATTGGTCGACCGTTTTCTTATAGTTTTAATTTGACGAGGGGAATAAACTTGACGGGCCTCCTCGTCATCAACGTCGTCGTCGTCGTCGTCGCCGACCTTGAATTGGCTCTAGAGAAATTTGAGATGGCTCGCTACCCAGGTACGAAGTTACGCCACGAGAGCTGCAACGCCACACGAGGCAATGGGAAAGCTATGTGGCCTTGCATTTGAGGCGAAGAAACGGCGGAACGGTAGCTACGGTTTTGGCAGGGTTGGAGCAGCTGTTAGACCCGTCTCGGCTGGTGTCCTGCAGCACATGGGAAGGGCAGTTGCGACGTCATATTTTCGACATGGGGTATGATCGCTTTCTCCAGGGTACACAGTACTAGCAGTGGTATCTTGTTTACAATAACCAACAAGCTGTATTCAATGACTGGCTGATGAAGGTGACAATTATTAGTAAATCTGTCATCTTGCAAACGAATCAATACAAGGCGGATCCAGCAGCTTGTCAAAAGCATGCTCAACTGACACTGGTGGTGATTCGGGCCTTCCCACACTGACCTTGCGGCTTTTTGCATGGATGGAACAACATCGGTGGTGGTGGCACGTTTCTGCGTCGCTTTTCTAACTTGGCCTTCTGTTTTCGTGCGGCTTTTGAGTCAAATATGATAAAGAACAGTATCAACGACTGTCGCTAGTCTACTCTACACACATACGATTCTACAAGGGGCGCATCATTTCTCCAAGCCCTGATTAGTGAAATAGAAAACATTGTTTGCCCTGTCGTTGTGCGCCATTGACAATCTCGTCATATCTACTAAGATCGTGAATGCGGAAAGAGAAGAGGAAGAGAAGGGGCAATCAAGCAAAGACTAAGAAGAAGGGAGAAGGCTGCGGGTTTTATTTCCTGTTCTCCGTCCAAAAATTTTGGGCTGGGACACTTGCTGCGCAATTGCTTCGCGCCGTGCTTTGATGATCCATCGATTTATTTACTAATTACTCGCTCTCCGTTTTACTGCTTCATGCTTTGAACCTCTTCTCTTCGAGTCTCAAATAGAGCCTCCTCAACGACAGAATCACCAGGTCTTACGACCTTGATCGGCCACACACCATCTACTCACGAGAACGTATTTCGAAGCCGCCCCACTGCTCTTTAATTGGCCTGAAATCAAGAATTCACGATGCTGTCACGAAGGTTTCTGACGGCAGCGCGCGCCGCCTCGCTCGGCCGATCTTTGCACCGAAACCCTCTGCAGGGTGCGGGCTTGCCAGTGATGATGACGAGGGCGCAGGTACGGCGATATGCGGATGCCATGATCAAAGTGCCGCAAATGGCAGAATCGATCTCGGAGGGCACGCTCAAGCAGTGGAACAAGCAGGTGGGCGACTATGTGGAGCGGGATGAAGAGGTTGCCACGATCGAGACGGACAAGGTGAGTTCTTTTTTGCTCCCCTATGCCCTTTGGGTAGGCAAAGTGTTCAGCGCTGATCTGGGAACCTTTCCGAGAAAAAAATAGATCGATGTTGCGGTCACTGCGAACGAAGCCGGCACGTTGAAGGAATTGCTCGCGAATGAGGAGGACACAGTCACTGTTGGCCAAGATCTAGCTCTTATCGATACTGACGGGTCGCCTTCAGAGGGCTCATCTTCAGCAAAGGACGAGGATAAAGCGTCCTCCAGCGAACCTCCAGCCGCACAACAAGCGGAATCAAAACCTGAGCCCGAGCAACCAAGAGAGTCCCAACCTTCCGAGCCTCCCAAACCTGCCGCAACCCCTGAACCCAAGAAAGAGACCTCTGCGCCGCCGAAGCAGCCCCAAACTCAGCCACAGTCTGGCAAGGAGGCAAAGGAAAGCGCAGGGCCGACCATGGGCAGCCGAGATGAACGTCGTGTATGAGTCAGACCATAACCTATCTCACGGAGGGATGCAATTATCTAAATAAGCCTAACTGACTTTCCTAGGTCAAAATGAACCGCATGCGCCTCCGAATCGCCGAGCGCCTCAAGCAGTCGCAGAATACGGCAGCTTCCTTAACAACCTTCAATGAGGTTGATATGTCATCCGTTATGGAATTCCGAAAGCTGTACAAGGATGAGGTGCTCAAGAAGACCGGCGTGAAACTGGGCTTCATGAGTGCCTTCTCCCGTGCCACCGTCCTTGCCATGCGTGACTTGCCTGTTGTAAACGCCTCCATCGAAGGTCCTGACGGTGGCGATACCATCGTTTACCGCGACTACGTGGATATTAGCGTTGCTGTCGCCACGGAAAAGGGTTTGGTTACCCCTGTTGTGAGGAATGTGGAGGCCATGAACCTAGTTGACATTGAAAAGTCTATTGCTGATCTTGGGAAAAAGGTATTTTGTGCCCATGTATGCTTCCATGCTTCCGATGCTAATCTTGACTCCAGGCTCGCGATAGCAAGCTCACCATCGAGGACATGGCCGGTGGCACCTTCACCATCAGCAACGGCGGTGTCTTCGGCTCCCTCATGGGTACTCCCATTATCAACCTGCCCCAAAGTGCCGTATTAGGTCTACACACCATCAAGGATAAGCCCGTTGCCGTCAACGGCAAGGTCGAGATCCGCCCCATGATGTTCATTGCTCTCACCTATGATCACCGCTTGCTCGACGGCCGTGAGGCCACCCAGTTCCTCGTCAAGGTCAAGGAATACATTGAGGATCCCAGGCGGATGCTACTATAGCCGGTCGAATGCCTCAGGCTTTCTATTCCATTTGTAATAAATTACAGTATTTCATTTGTAAGTGGCTGGTGGGGTTTAGCTGCCTCTGAGGAATACCGAATGATGGGATGAGGGGGTAGAGGGTTCGTTTTCCTTTGTGTCATTTGATGCCGAGCTGTATTATAGAATGAATGACCTATCATGATGCATGAGCCGTCCAATCGATACATTTCTGAATCTTTTCCCGTGGTGGTCAGATCTGTGGATGTTGCTTTGAGGTGTGTAGTGACGATGATGTACCTTTCGGCTCTGATGTATGAATTGGTTCTTGGGCAGGTTCCCTGTGGCAGAACCACCTGGCGTGCTGCGCCAGGCGTGTTCAGACACACCACCACCAGAATTTCAGCCGAGCTGCGGCCCTACTCAATAGTCCTTTGATAGTGCAATGAAGTATTCTATCAGGTTTGACTCTTTACACAGTTTGATATAGAGTACGATGGCTTTCAGTGTTACAGCTACCCAGCCAACGAATTCCATTATGCCTTGAGCCATGCTGACCTGATATTTGTCGAGTTAAAGCTGCCACAAGCTTCCAACAGTATATACCCTCCATTTGGTTAGGTGGAAGGGCTACTGTAGCTGAAGCATACCAGTACCATTGATTTGATTACACCATGTGGCAGAGAAGTTTTCCTCGTTATGGCCGATCAAATCAAGCTGGGCAAGAGTTTACGGGCATGGCACAACCAACAAAATATGGATTACCGGCTTCGCTACTACAGTCCTGGAGCCCTGCCAGATCCATAAGAGTCACATCCAGCCAGATCCGGTTAACTCTAAGAGATCCAACGCTCGCATTGTTCTGGAAGAAAGGAAGGAGACAAAAGGGGTTCCAAAACCTCCAACGCAATGAATAGAAGCTTTTGCCGTTGTGAACGAGAAGTTCCAAGGATGCGAAGTATCTGATCGAGGAAGTTCCCGCCTTTCGATCTCTTGGAAGTCGAGTCTCCGTATCGTACTAAGGTTAAAGGCCGGGTGTTAGATCAAGCCTGAGAGATGGATGAAGTTTCCAACACTATATTCTAAACATCGACCCGAAATCGTACTATGCGTAGCAGTGCAAGGCATGCAAAGACATGGTTTTGACCTTTGCGAGTCCTCTATCGGGTACTTCACGTCCCGCGAATATAGCTTTTCATTTCGTTCCAAGAACTCCTAATCCTCTCGACCGTTTCCCCAGATTCTCAAGTCTATGCGTCGCAATCGCTTGAACAGGGTTGCCCCTCATGCTGGTTATTTGATCCAGTATCCTTCGATTCCAGAAGCTACTTCAAGATCCAACCTCATTCTACATGCCTTGATCCAGCTCCCTCCGGAACGACGTTCGCGAATGGTAAGATCATCTGTATTCCTTACGAAGGTCCCTGAATTCGAAAATTGAACATAGCAACGGCCGAGTATTTGATATCGGGAAAGAATCCCGTATGTCTACCCTACTATTCAGCCCCAGAATCTGATCAAAATGATTGCAGATTCGAGATATCGATCGCAGCGGAACGAGAGAGGATGAACAACTAGCTATGGTCGAACACATCCACCTATACAAGCGGCATAGAAGCACAAGTCCGGCATTTGAGTATCACAGGACTCGGTTGAGATTGAATTGACCTTTGCGCCTCATAACGACGTAATGCAGGAACTTCCTGGTTTTTACTTAGCCTACAAAATCATGACTACAAGGGACACTGGCTTATTTCAGTTTCATGGGCGACCTATGTCAGTCGCCACGTCGGTTAGGCATTATCACTTGAATGTTCAGAGACGATTGGCGCTTAATACAGATCTCCTGGACAGCGTAGCGCGACCTCGCCCATCCTCCCAACTGAGAATAACTTCATGGGAAACCGCCGAAGAATCCGATGACAGCTGAGAGCAGGTATGGTATTCAATCCTACGTAACATGCTTCTCATCGTGCGGGAAGTAAGTATTCGAACCAATTGGTTCTCACCATCTTGTTAACATCCCATCCATTTCCACCAGTGCTAGTACTTGTAAATTTAGAGCGACTCCAATAAGACTACCGCTGCAAACGCCACTGTTCCCATCCGTGTTCGCTAGTAGGGCCTGTCACAGGGTTATCCAAATTCGTCATTGCGAGTAGTAACCTTAGAGTAGCACTCCTTATAGCGGATGACGAAACGCGAAGTTTGTGGTCTACTACGAATGCCACAAGAACTCAGCTCCTCGGGCTGCTTGCAGCTTGGTCTGCGTAGTCCTGCACGTCGTACAACTGGATAGCGCACAAGATGATGATCCAGTCAGGGTGGAGTTCGAGATCCCTAGAAGGAAACTAGGAATCTTGACTGAGATATTTTCGCTGAAATACACTACTAAGGCAGATCTTACATCGACGCGGACCCTACCGTGACAAGACTGGTATGTAGGTTCTCAAAGGCATGATACAAAAGACGAGCTCTTCCGATTCAATATAGGGGGATTGGCCAGTGGCTTGCATGTCGGTTTTGGAACTTAGGTAGTGAACTTCTATGTTAAGAGCGAGATGGTCACATGTCATGAGTGTGTTTAAGTGATTATTATTTTCGCTATGTCTGTCGTTGGTCAGAACGAATAACCTCACCCCAACCCGACCCCTGCTACCGCCAGATTCACAGTTTTGATTTTGTCACGTAGACCGACAGGACGTCCCCAGACCAAGTTCATACATCAGATTCATTCATTAGTCGTGAAACAGAGATACCGCAATGCGTTTAAAAATCTAGATCCCAATGAAATCATAGAGGGAAGTGGGTTACCTCCATCATCTCAACCTGTTCCAAATATGGTCTTGCGGATGCGGTCGCGAGCCCTGGCTTTTTTAAGGCTACTGTTGGCTATACTGCTGCCATAGGTTCTGCTTGCATCGCGACTCATCATTCCCGGTTGCTGTGTCGAAGATGGTGCTGAGGCTTGCGCGGACTGGTGTTGTTCATGTTGTTGTTGCTGCTGTTGTTGTTGTTGATAAGTGGGCGACGGATCCTGATGCAAGCTCTGTTCAGACAAGGTGACCGAAGCGGCGGCGGCCCTTTGCGCCCTACGATCGACTGACTCACCGCGCAAGGCTGTTTCAACGTCACGGTGCTGACGCTGGAAATCGTCATGCTTGTCTTTGGCCTCCATATAACGAACTTCAGCTTCATGGCGGCGCTCCTGCAATGCGCGAAGCTCATCTTCCAGCTTCGCCACGTCACTTCCAGCTTCGTGCATCAAGGTGCTATACTCGTTGATTTTGATTTGCAGAGGCTGGAGCACGCTGAGTCTGACACTGGGTGTGGGGAGGCGCTGAATGGAATTACCAGCCACTCCCGTAGCAGCAACTGAGCTCATGGCAGCTGGTGGTGTTGAGGTAGCAGTGGTATGATTATGACTAGTACTGGTGAACAGGGGGGAATCGGACGGAAGAAGCCCGCTCGAAGTAGCGGCCATATGATGCTGAGTATTGGACGACAACATGGCGGTGGTTGGAGATGGCGCTGCACCAGTAGGAACGCGACCAGCTGGTTTGTTTGCTGTTTGCTTCAGTGTTTCGGTCTGTCGTCTTTTCCCGCGAGCGTGGATGGTGTCGTGATCGAGGGGAGAAGTTGATTCCTGAGCGCGCGTGCTAGTCGTGTTAGGAAGTCGCGTTGCACGAGGTCCACCAGTTGTCCGAACTTGAACAAGAGGCGGCATTTTATGCTGTGAGTGTTGCTGGTCGTAGTGATATTGAGGATGATGGTTATGAAGGTTATGTTGATTTTGTGGGCCAGAAAAAGCAATGGAACTTCCTGGGCTGCCTTTGCTGCCACTGTTCAACACGGGTGTCTGGCCGAAGTCGATCCCATCCGTTTCCGAGTTGCTGTCAGACTTAGCCGAAATGTACTCAACGGCAAATTGCAAAGGCGTCGTTAAACTACACTCCACGTCCAAAGGTGATTCTGCCGATCCCGGCCAGCCTGGCGAGTTTGGCTGCAACGCCGGGCTGTTGTGTTGTGGCGACACGTGCACAGCGGCTCCTGAAGCTACACTTGCGCTGACACTCGCGCTTGCACCTCCTTCGTCTTCCGCACCCAGTTCCGAGTCGCTGTGCAAAGGTGACGGTGATTGCGACGGCAGGTCCTTTTGCGACCGGATGGACGACGGGGTCATGGTGAGATGGCTCCAAGATGGCTGGGGTCCCTGCCTCAATTCATTTCTTCAGCTCACTGACTAACGGATACAGGGTCGTACGTAGGCTAGCGATTTAATGAACCATTGAACATGCAAACCGTGGTGTCAACAATCGGGGAGTGAAACGGTGATAAGCCGCACAGCAAAGCAGCATGGGCATCATCAGTCGGAAACTTCCCGCATTTCGATTGGCTTGCCCGCCGAATCGCGCATGCAGCGCGCCCTAGGCAGAACGAGTATTATCGATCCCTTCGAACCAGGCTTTCCCCGTAGCTTGCACAAGAAGTTGGTCAAGATATGGACATCAATGCACGTTGAATACGAAATGCCGCTGAGTTTTCTACGATGTCTTGTTCTGTCTAGAGTCTTTGTGTGACTGACACGGCAGTGTCAAAACGCCTCGAGGTCTCATGAGCTGTTCCGCGGTCTCTACCTGTATCAAAATTGAACATACACGGCTGGTACGTGGTATTTACCATCAAATTACTCGCTTACATTCCTCTCTGATTTTACGTGCCTCCAAATCGGAGCAAAGCATACCAGATCTGAATTCAAGAGGCTGGGCCAACACATAGCCAGCCTCCCCTACATGACGCAACCACGCCAATGACGCATTCGGTTGTACCGCTATGCGGCGCTCGACACCGTCCGCCAGCCCATGAACATGTGGTGACCCGACAATATACGTGACGGAACATCCTGATCATGATAAATGAAGTTGTACGGAGTTGCGATCCGCTTCTCGTGCTTCTCGTGCTTCTCTCAATGGGAAGAGCTAAATGACATGAGGACGAAGATAATCCACATGTGGAATACATATGTTCGACAGGGAACCGTAACGGATCACAGGTATTACGCTCCGTATCCAACCATACTGCATCATGACTATCCGCCCCAATCGAATTTGTTTACAAGATGGACGTTGGAGTTGAGGCAATGTCGGCACCGGTCGTTAACATGCGGTCTGCTGTAAATGCATGTCAGGACGAAAGAAAGCTGGTGGCGGGTGAAACGGGCAGCACCTCTACGCTATTAGCTTTGGGAATGTTTCATATTACCGGTGACCTTCCGTACGGTAAGGTCATGCTAGAACCTGGACATAGTGTGCCCCAATTTCTAGCCAACATTTTTTTTTTTGAATCAAGTTTATTGTCCATATGCAGCTACAAGCTATAACAAACATTTTTAGAAGTACATGAGTGTGTGAGAACCCGAGTTTCCTTATCCCTTAACCCTTTAGCCATTAAAGGCCCAATACAAGAACTAATTACAAGAATGGTAAACCAGTTGCCTGGATAAACTCCATAGTGGCTGTCTTGCCAACCTTGGTTCCAAACAAGATCTCTGTGCACAGTGGCACTCCCTTCAGCTTGTCCCTAAGAAC
>JAOYMO020434220.1:0-111412 GCA_025802455.2 Iodosphaeria phyllophila | reverse complement strand
ATCGATGATGTTGATTCGTCTGATATGCCATCAAGCTATGTGATCAAGCCTATTTTCTCCCGTGAAGGATCGTCAATCCAGATCGTGGAAAATTGGGTTGAAACCGAAGCGGCTTCCGACGTGATGTACAATCACCATCCGAAGATCGTTCAAGCATACCATGCGCTTCCGGACTATGACGGGTTTCGTCCTATCCTTGGTTCATGGATCGTCGGTAATCGTTGCACCGGACTCGGTGTTCGCGAAGACCGATCACGAATCACCCAAAATCTGTCGCGGTTCAAGCCGCATTTTATTTTGAACTAAGGAACATAAAATTATGAAACGTTCTTCCGCCTTCCGCGCCGCTCTGACAATTGGTCTTGTCTCGGTATCGGCATTTGCTCTTTCGTCTTGTGGCGAAGAAGAAATCAATTCCCGCACCTTCCCGAACCTTCAGGCATGCATTGCCGCCGTTTCTGCCGACGTTACCAAGATGACGGTTGACGACTGCAACAAGGCATATTCCGAAGCCGAAAAGGTCTATCAGGATACAAGCCCGCGCTATGCCGATATGAAGCTGTGCGAAGAAGAACACGGGCCGAAATATTGCGTACAGGAAAAGACCGCCGATGGTCATGCTTCCTTTATGCCAATGTTCATGGGTTACATGATGGGCCGTTCGATGTCCAACAATACATCGGCGCTCGTTTCGACCCCGCTCTATCACAACAACATGGGTTCGTATTCGTCCTACGATGGCGCTGCAAAGGTTTCCCGCGTTGGGGAGTCGGTATCGTCCTATAAGTCGTCTTATAGCCGTCCCGCGTCTTCTGTGCGCATGCCGCCGATGACTCGCGTTATGATCACGTCCCGCGCCGTGGGTTTCAATTCGGCTGGCCGGGTTTCGTTTTCGGGATGAAGAAAGTTGAAGCCTATCAATCCGACGACGGCGGAATCCATGATAATTGGGAACAAGCCGCCGCATGTGATTTGGTGAATGCGTTTTCGGAAGCGGATGGATCATGGCCGCAAATTGGCCTTGGTCTTGCAAGACTTTTGGTGGAAAAGCGAAAGAAAGTCATCGAAATTTTGCAATCCGACGAAAAACCTTTCCAACATCAATATTAAATTCGAATTATCCGTTGACAACAGCGGATAATTCATATAAATAAAAACAATGCGGGTATGATGTAATGGTAGCCTTGTTGGTTTTAGAAACCAATGCCTTGTGCGTGGGGGTTCGAGTCCCTCTACCCGCACCAATTTCCCTTTAGATTATGGATCAAATATGATAACACTTTTTGCCGGTGTTTGGATGCTGTTCGCATTCGAAGCCCTAGTTTTCGTCGCCTTGTGTATCGCCTATTCGATCACAGAAAGTTCCAATTTTTCATTTTATGCGATTTTGATTGTCGCGTTTTCTGTCGCGGTCGCTTTCCTCGGTGTTCCGCTCCCAACACTCGCCAGCGTTCCAATGATCGTTCTATATTCGGTCATCTATCTTGCCGGTGGCGTGGTCTGGTCTTTCTTCAAGTGGTATCGTTTCACCCATAATGAAACCAACATCGCAATCCAGAAGCGCGACTTTGCATCTTTCAAAGCTTACATGACTAACGTTCATGAAACTGATCAGAACGTTTTGATGGCGAAGTTTCTGAAGTCCGATGACAACCCTTTCAATTTCCGAAATAGCAAGCCGCAATTCTGGATTCACAAGTGGGTTATCTATTGGCCAATCTCGGTCGTGGCTGATATCTTTGGTGACCTTCTTCTGAATCTGGTCAAGCATGTGGTTTCTTCCTTTGGTGGCGTCTATGACAAGATTGCCGGTGGAACCAAGAACCTCGTATAAAATCGGTTAATCCCTTCAGGCCAAAATCTGAAGGGATTTTATTTTAGGATTTTGACATGAACCAAGACTGGTTTGATTATAGAGCGCCCGAATATTATCAAAAACGAAACATTCCAGAAAAGCCAATCCCGCGCGTATTTTTTGATGAACTGCGAACACAATTCGCCTATGTTAATCCAGTGATCGAAGATGCCACATGTCTGGCGATAAAGGCCGCTGTGCAATTTTTCCCAACGGTAAATTTCTCTGGATTGTTGTTGAAATATACCAACAAGGGCGGATTTTATAGTCGTGATAATATGACTGTCGGGATTTCGAACATGAAAGATTTTGGTGATGCATTTTTTATTGCGTGTCACGAATTCCGTCATGTTGAACAACATCAACGTGGAATCCATAATTATAAAAAATTCATAGATGGAACCGGCAATGTTGATCACGCGATTGAATGGAAAGAAGAAATTGTAATTCCTTCTATAACCGAATGGCAACGAAATTTTGCCCTTTGGAGTGAGGAAAGTTGTCGGGCGGTCTATTTCAAAGCGCCGCATGAAATGGATGCTAACGGTTTCGCATGGTCGTGCTGCAATACACTTGATGTGACACCAACCCATGAAATTTTTCTCGAAAACAAACAGTATGCCAAGATTTTATTTTAGCTGTTAACGACTCATTAACCGACCCGTGTCATATTGGGTTAACCTAAACGAAAAGGAAACCACGATGTACGCTTTCGATGCAATGTTTGGCGATGCCCTTGATCAGCAACGTCTTGGTTGGGGAATGGTTTTGATTTCGAAAAAGGGTCCGTCTTATGATGTCGATTCCGTTTATGAAATGGAACGTCTCTGGTATTCCGACAACAACCGTTTTGAACTGGCACATAATCGCGCAATTCATCATGCCGAAATCACCGAATGTTCTGTCTGGACTGTCAATGATGACGGCTCCCTAAATGACAAACTTGCTACTTTTTTTAAACCACTCAAGGAATAAATGTTCAACTATAAATTTCCGGTCATCACACACATTGACCAAGTACGTTCTGCTATCGAAGGTCGCGATGAATTTAGAGAAATCGTCAAGGGCGATTACACGGTCTTCAATTATCTTGTAAATTTCGAAGATACTTTTCCGCCAGTCATAAAAGTCACCGAAAAGAAGGGAACACTTTCATTTCTGGAACCTGATATCAATGCCGCCATCCGTCGCGAGTGCCGGGGCCTGATCTTTGATACAAAATCCGGAAAGCTTATTCGCCGCCCATTCCATAAATTTTTCAATCTAAACGAAAAACCCGAAACTCTTTTTGGTAATATAGATTTCCCGGCGCTTCCGCATGTCATTCTTGAAAAGCTTGACGGTTCGATGATCGCGCCTTTCCAGCTTGACGGCTCGGATGAAATCCTATGGGGAACCAAGATGGGCGTTACCGATGTTGCGGAAAATGCCCGCGCATGGGTTGCCGGTCGTGACAACTATATGGAATTCGTCAAGGTCTTGCTTCGCGCTGGCAATACGCCTATCTTTGAATGGTGTTCACGCAAAAACCGTATCGTGATCGATTATCCGAATGATCGCCTTGTGTTGACCGCCGTACGCCATATGGAAACCGGCATTTATTGGAAAATCGATGACATCATGCACATCGACGCGGCTCTGAAGCTGGACACGGTTGGTTTCTATTATCAACTCGACATTCCGGACATGATGAAGACGCTTTCCACATCGCTAGAGGGATATGAAGGCTATATCGTTCGTTTTGAAGATACCGGCCATATGGTCAAGGTCAAGGGTTCTTGGTACCTTCAGATGCACAAGACATTAGAGCATATCCAGCATGAAAAGGATTTGATTCGATTAATCCTTGATGATCGACTCGATGATGCCAAGCCATTCCTTCCCGCCGATCTATCGAAGAAGTTGGATGAATTTGGCCGGGCGATGTTCGGACATATTAACGATTATGCCGAAGATTTGGCTTGGCTTTCTATTGAACATTATGATATGTCTAAGGGTTCGAAAAAGGAATTCGCCGCCCGCGTGTTCGATGAACAAGAAAAAGGAATTATGTTTATGCTGTTCGGTTTCATCGATGAAACGAAACCAGTTGACGTATCCGATCTTGTTGAATTCACTCGACAATTAGTGACCAAGAAAATTCATAGCAATCTGGCAACACAAAGCAAGGTCGATTCCGTTCGCCATCTAATCGGTCATCGTTGGGAAGTGTAACTTTTTTCAAAATTGTTGTTGACATTCCCTTCCGTACTAGGTAATTTAAATTATCAACAGACGGAAGGGAATACGGAAATGGCCAAGAAAATCAAAATCGAACTGTCCTTCAACGAATATGTTTCGATTGACGCGCGGGCCGCTCGCGTGTATGCATGGGACCGGGCAACATCACCTTCTATTCAACGTTCCAATGATGTATTCGTTATGGAATTTCGTAACCTGAAGGAAACGGTTTCCCGCGAAGTATCTCTTGAAAACATCAACAAGGCTTGGATTGCTTTTGTTGAAAAGTGCAACAACATGGAAGCATTGGGAAAGTAAATCATGAGCCGCGAAATGTATAACCATCTGATTCCCACGAAAAAGCCTTCGGAATTGCTTCCGACCGCGCCGCGTTACTTTACCAAGTTGAACGATACTGAATTCGGTCGCAAGGTTTCCTATAAGATGTGGATGGAAGCCCTTCCATACAAGGAAGGCGATGTGGTTCTACATCAACAGTTCAACAAATTCGGCAAGGCCATCATTCGAAAGGCTTTCATCGTCCATATCTTTGTTGATCGTGACGAAAAGAATCAGCGCATTCCCCGCTATCAGGTCGTTGTCGAAACTGGCAAAGGCGAGTGGTCGAAAAATTTCAAATATCTTCTGTCTGGCATGATCTATCGTGGTTATCGCCTGAAGGACAAGATTCCGGACTTTACCGAAAAAGGCGCTGTGATGGATCGGGATTGATCATGATTTATGACATCCTGTTTATCGTGGTCGTCTTGACCGGCTTTTATATCGCTCACTGAAGGAATGCGGACATGGAATACACTGTTTCGAAATCTCTGAAGCCCGATGAAGTCTTGATCGAAATGAAGAAGCTTCTTCGGCACCTCGCCAGTCAAAGGCGCGATCTTGCCACCCAAATCAAAGGCAAATCGAAGAAGTCGGAAGCGCATTTTATCGCGGGCGCTTTGGCGTTGGAAGAAGCGGCCAATATCATCACGTCGATAAAGGTCTGCTGAAAATAATTCCATCTTTTTTGAAAATTGTTGTTGACCTTCCCGTGGAATGGTGTAAATTAAGATCATCAACATGGGAAAGGAACCCACACAATGACCAAGTTCAACAAAGAAAACTTCACCAACGACGGCATGTACCTTCACTATTCCATCAACGGCGAACGCAAGTTCGTTGCTCGTTCGAAGAAGTCGGGCGGACGCGGCGAATTGAATGGTATGGCCGCATTCCTGATTAAGAATTTCGAAGTTGCCGAATATTTCGACCGTCTGGAAGTCGCCAAGGAATCGCCGCTGCCGATCATGGAAAGCAAGGGATACATTCTCCCGCACATCAAAAAGTGGCTGAAGCGCGACGGTTATCCGACAACCCGCGAAGGCTATGATGCATGGTTCGAAGTTCGTCATGCCGCAACACTGGCCAGAATGGCCGCTGAAAAGGAAGCCGCAAAATGAGAAACGCCTATGCCGCCGCGCTTTCCTCGAAAATCTTTTCGGGGAAGGTCGCCAGACCCCAAAAGGGTAAAGGATCGTACAAACGCAAGGGCCGGGTGAAAATCATCCGGCCTTAACTTTTTTCAAAATTGTTGTTGACATCGCCGTGGAATGATATAAATTCAAATTATCAACACGGCAAAGGAACACGACAATGAAACAAGCTTCGATCATCATCGCCAAGAAAGACTTTTTCTTCCGCAAGACTGGTTCGCGCGGCAAGCCGGTCATCGTGACCATGGGTGATCGCTTCATGGTCACTTCGCCAATGTACATGAATATGACTTCGGTCAAGATCGACCGCGTAAAGAAGGCCCGTTTGAATGAAGGTTACAATTTCCCTCTTTCGATGATTTCGGAATATTTCGAAATAGTCGAATAGTTTTGAAAATTGTTGTTGACATGGGTTTCGGCCCGTGTCATAACAAATCATCAACTCAGGAAAGGAACTTCAAATGCGTACTGACAAGCTTTCGATCACTGTTTACGGCGACACAAACCACGGCTATGAAATTCATCACGAAGGCGAAAACGCCATTGAAAATGCATTGCGCGAAATGCTCTTTGCTTTCTCGCGTGACCAGAAGGGCAAGGTTACCGAAGCCATGATCGAAGCCGCATGCGGCATTCTTGGAATTTCGCCGGTTGGCGCAATCAATGGAGCGGCCCGCCGCACAATGGAAACCAAACTAGGAATTAAATGAAATTATATATGCTTTGTGGCTTCCCCGGTTCGGGGAAGTCTTCGTTTATTGACGAATTTTTCTCTCGAAATTACATCGATACGATAACGCTTTCGACCGATGACGCGATTGAACGTTTTGCCCATGCCCACGGCAAAACCTATGATGAAGTTTTTGCCGACGCCATCAAGGGCGCGGAAACTTACATGTATGATCGTCTTGATTATGCTATTGCCCGCAAAGATTCCATTATTTGGGATCAAACCAACCTGACAATCAAGACCCGCGCCAAAAAGCTCAATAAGGTACCGCCAGAATACGAACGCATTGCCTTGGATATCCATACACCGGATTTCAAGACTCTCGCGTCACGCCTCAATTCTAGGCCGGGAAAGATCATCCCAAAACACGTTGTTTGGTCGATGATGGAAACCTATCAGCCGCCGACCGTGGATGAAGGATTTTCGAAGGTCTTCAAAATTATTTCGTGATTATTTGAAAATAGTTGTTGACATTAAATTCGAATTATGGGATAAAGGGACATCAACAGGCGATTAGCCAATCCGGAAGGAATGGAAATGCTTAAGGTCCAGAACGTTACAGCCGCCGACAAGACCGCCATCATGGCTTCGCTCAAGTCCGCTGGTTTTACCGCTCGCGTTAAGATGTTCCCGAATTCCCTTCGTCTGGTTACCGCTGGCGACGTGGCCAAGGTTGCTTCGATCATCAACGAAATGGGTTATTGCCTGTTCGGCAAGACCTTCACAGTTTCGATGTTTCAGGATATCAACCCGGCACACATCGAAGTTCATATCCACCACAAATTCTGAAGGCAACATGAACGAAATTTTGAATGAAATCATTGAGGCAATGCCAGCTTCAGTTTCGAAGATGAAAGCCTTGATGGTTTTCACAATATTGGATGAATTTTTGTCCAATCCGACCGAAGAAAACATGAATGATCTAAAAATCGTTCTTAATTATGAAAATAATGTTGACAACTCCGAAAAAGTTGTATAAATAAATCTACAATATACCTCTATCTGCTATGGATAAGCACGACGGTTTTCAGCCGTATAAACCGGGTTTGAGTCCCGGTAGGGGTACCAAATAATTAATTATAATGGGCCGGGTAATGGGGTTACGAGCGATCCTTGCAAGATTGCTGCCGATGGGTTCGATTCCCATTCGGTCCACCATAATTAAATATTTAATAAAATGCCGGACGGGCGGTGAGATATCGCACAATCCTCATAAGATTGTCAAAATTGGTTTAATTCCAATGCCCGGCACCAAAATATTATATGTTGCCAGTGTAGCTAAGTGGTCGAAAGCAACGCTTTTGTAAGGCGTCTCGAAAGACATCGTGGGTTCGAATCCTATTGCTGGCTCCAAATAATATTTTGTCATAGAACCATTTCGGACCTGTCACCACAACGAGTGGCATGCTTAGAATTGGATTGCTCACGGGGCCTGATCAAATACCGATGACGATTGGTCGCATAAATTTGGTATGGCAGAATATTTTTAAATAATGGGTTGCGACAAGTCTGGTGACTGATTGGGTCTGTAAAGCCCGCGCCTTTGTGCCGCAGAGTTCAATTCTCTGGCAACCCACCATCAATCAATGAAAGTGAATAATGAAGTTCGTTCCACATGATGACTATCTTTTGGTTTTGCCGGTCGTAAAGGCCGAAAGAACCGCTGGCGGCATTCTCATTCCGGATACCTCTATCAATCGAAACGTGAAGACTGGCAAGCTTATTGCTCTCGGTATTTCGTTTTGGGATTATCTTGTCGATGATACCGTTTATTACCAATCTGCAATTCGCGAAATTGAATTGGACGGTACGAAATATGAACTGGTCCACAAAGACTCGGTTTACGGTCGATTGACTGAAGAAAAACTTTAAAATTTATTGCGGACAGGTGGTCTAGTGACCATTCTAGTTTCATAAGCTAGAGAGTGCTGTGCGAATCGGCAGTCACGCAACCAAATCCGTTGGGCCGGAAAACTTTGGATAATCGGTGACGAGTCCTTGAGGTTTTCCGGCCCCTTGTTGTTTTATGGATCAACATGTCAAAATACAATCTAGTATATCGCATTACTAATATGATTACCAATGAATTTTACATTGGAAAACACGAAACCGATGATTTGAATGACGGATATCTCGGTTCCGGTCATCTGATTAAATACCATCTTCGGCAATATGGTCGTATAAATTTAAAGAAAGAAATTTTACATCAATTTGAAGATGTAAAATTGATGTACGCCAAAGAAGCGGAATTGATTGGGGAATCTTTTAAAAATCCTCTTTGCCTAAACCTCACGCGCGAGAAGGCAAAAAATAAAAAACCAAAAACTAAAAAATTGGTTGATAAATCGTATTCGGAGTTGTGCGACGACAATGCACGAAATTCGATCGATTTTATCAAACGATATCCCCGTGTTGGTGGTATTTTAGGTACGCTGGAACACTGGCGATTGAGTCATCCTCACTTGACGGATTATATCGACAATCATTATATTGAACCCATTCTTGTTTAATGATATATCATACAGTTTATAAAACCGTTGATATGCTTACTAATGAATATTATATTGGGGTACATCAAACAACCGATCCGAACGATTACTATCTCGGTTCTGGTACTCGTATCAAAGCTAAAATCAAAAAATATGGCCGCAGTCGCTTTATAAAATATGTATTATTTTGTTTTAATAATCCGGCGGAATCATACGAAAAAGAAAAAGAATTGGTCGAATTTCACAAGAAAGATTCAAATTGTTTGAATCTTTCTCATGGTGGCATTTGGTCAGTGGGTGCGGTCAAAGCATACTATGAGAAACAAAAAAAATATGAAGATTCGGTTAAAGAGGCCAGAAGAACTTACATTTCCTGTCTTTCTCTTGAACATCTGAAATGGACAGAAAGGAAAACAATTTCCCAATGGAAATTGCCCTTTGACCCATATGAAGTTGATTTGCCTTTTGATGTATCTAAATATAATCCATCAATATACATTTTATCGAAACCAAAAACTCGAAACCCCGGCCATATAAGGTGAATTAAATTATGAAAATTCCAATGCACAAGCCAACACCCGCTATCGATTTCATGCCATTTATGGAAATGATCAATGAAAAGTACGGGTTCAATTACCACGATTTTGCCGGGAAATTTTCCCGTGAAGCTAGAGCCGAAAACGCCGCCCATAAGTCCGCATGGATGAATGAAAATGGTTTCTCCGGAATGGAGCATGTTCTAGATTTTCCGGACAAGACCAAACACAACGTAGACTGGCCAAAAGACTCCGAAGAAATCGCCATGCGAGTCGCCATCAATTCCGGGTATGCGAAGTATGCGAAAGCCGAAGCTCTCGTTGAACGGCCATATCAGAACTTCTGGCATTGGTATATCGATGGCACCGAATTGCGCCGGGGCGGCTTCAATTACATGGGCCTTGATGGTTTTGGTTTCGACGGTTCGGAAGTAGCCGAATGGGTCAAAGACACGCCAGATTGGGTTGTCACGATCCTGAAGGCGATCTACACCGAAGTTAAGGACAATGACGCATTTGACGGCGAAACGGTTACCTTCTATATCGACTGGTAAAATTTAATATTTAAATATTGACTAAATTCGAATTATGAAGCATAAACCAATCATGGAAATCAAAAACAAGGAATCGAAAATGCGCGTATTTGAACGTCTGGCCACTCGCGAACAGTTCTCGAATGAAGCCGAATGGAAGAAGGGTTATGTTTTCGTTTCCAATGATGTTTCGGATATTATTGCATGTGAAATGAATGGCACTGGCGAGATTGGCCGAATGCATCTGCGCTCGACATGCAAGGAAATTTTCATGAATGATGATCGGTATTATACGGCAATTTCTTCGGTTCTCTCGAAAAAATTTCCCGAAAAAATGAAACTTTCCGCTTGACATAATTCGAATTTTAGTATAAATATAGGTTCAATAATGCCCGTAACTGTCTAATGGAAAGGCAAACGCCCGATAAGCGTTCACAAAGTGGTTCAATTCCACTTGCGGGTACCAACAATTTAAATTCCTGTCGTTAAGTTGACAGGCTAAATCACGGCAAATCCAAATGGGTGTGTGGCCGAGTGGTTTAGGGACCGGCCTTTTAAGCCGGGCAACGTGGGTTCGAATCCCACCGCACCCACCAAATTCGCCCGAACGGGCCATAGGTTGCAAGCATAAATGGTGATGCAATCGGCTCTTAACCGATTGAACGGGGTTCGATACCCCGGCGACCTACCATTTTTTCAAGGATTACAAGATGCCCCGGATGCGTGACTATTTTTCGTTCTATTGGAATCGAAAATTTGCTGCCATACATTTTGGGAACTGCCAGACCATCGGCGCGAAAATTTATCATTTCGAATTTTCATTTTGTAAATTTGACCGTCCAAAAATCAAGACGTATGATACCGCCTTCACGGCTCGCCATTACATCATAGGTAACATATCATTCGGATATATAATCAATGATGTCGTTAGTTTGACGCCAAAAGGATATCAGGAATCGAAAAAGAAATATGACATAAAAGATAATGTCATTACCGTTAGAAAGTGGTAAATTATGCCCCGGATGCGTGAATATGATGATGGCGATTCCCAATGGGAAGACAAGCTGCATTGGGAAGAATATGACCGACGCGAGCAAAAGGCATTGATTAGGGAAGCCAAGATTACGGCAACTGTGCCGGATGTTCCAAATTATTCAAAAATGATTTTGGATGGAATATCGCCTTCCATCGAACCCACTAGTAAATCCAAATACATTTCGCCGGGAGTTTCAATTATTGAATACGATGATGGCGATCATTCGTTGCATCGCTTCCCGCCAGCCGGTCGATTAAACGTCAAATATATTGACGAATCAGATTCCGAATAAGGGATCGTCCGAATAACGGATATTGAAAAATATCACGTAATCGATTGCCTCTTGCGCTGTGATAGAAAACCATTCGCCCTTCTGGCGTTTATGGCTTAGATCGCGATGAATGGCACGTTCCATGGTCTTGACTATCTTTGGATTGACCGGCTCGCGATGATGGATAAAAAGCTTTTCTGCATTGCCGGTCTGTAGCGCCTTCAGGCGTTTATCTGGATTGTTGGAAATGCCGATTTTTTGATGACCGATCTTCGGTCCAATAACATAGATGAACATGGGGATATTTATATGGTTTATAAAGAGATATCCGCTTTTGGCGAACTTTTTGTTTACATGAATGGTTCGCTGCTGTATAAGAAATGGCCGAACGGTGATTCGATCATTTTCGAAAAATATGGACCGCCAACTTGGCAAGCTGATAGAAATAAAAATTCAAAAATTAACAAGGAAAGTTAATCGTTTTGCATAAATACTCCCAAAAGGAGTCATATGTCGAAACGATCCGAAAACGTCAAAGAATGGCGTAAAAATACAAAAATTAAAATGGTCCAAAGTATGGGCGGCTGTTGCCAGTCATGCGGATATGTCAAGTGTAATGAAGCATTAGAACTGCATCACATTGATCCGACCGAAAAAGAATTTGGATTTGGGAAAATTATTGGTAATCCGACCAAATGGGAACGCATAGTGGACGAACTGAAGAAATGTATTCTCCTATGTGCCAATTGTCATCGGGAAGTTCATTTTGGATCAAGAGAAATACCTAAAAATTTTCAAAAATACGATGAAAAATTAATTTTTGAAAAAAATCGCAAAAATATGAAATTAAATGTTGACATGTTGGCGAAATAGTATATAAATAAAGACACAACAAACGAACTGGTTTGTTGGACATAAGCCAAGCAAGGTGCATGGCCGAAGCTGTTAACTTCTGATTAGCCCGGTTCGATTCCGGGATGTCCAGCAAACCAGTTCAATCGAAGGGTAGCTCCAATTAGAGCGCTAGATTTTTCTAGAGGTTGTTGGTTAAAGTCCAACCCCTTCGGCCAATGCGAGAGTCGTCTAAGATAAGGACTCCGTTGCCATATAGGCTTAACCGCCCGTTAGGCTGCAACAAACGGTAATATTGGTTCAAATCCAATCTCTCGCACCATAGACTATCTGAAACCTAACAGCAAACAAACCAATTTTTTATTTCAAAAAAAGAAAACGGTTTCAGATAGTTTATGGAATACTTGTTATTCCGGTATGGGGATGTTGCCGTCGGAGAAGGCTTCGCACTGTCGATGCGAAAAGGCGGGTTTGAGTCCCGTCATCCCTGCCATTTGCAGGTGTTTGTGGAGTGAAAACGACTTTAGTCGCAAGTAGTGTTGAAGCATTCACGCTGTCAAGCCATCGTTCTGTGTTAACGCCGCACGATGGCCGGTTAAGAGAACCGGAAAACTCTTGCTTGTCATCGTCTCTGGTCCGCTGTTACATGGCCATTGGTATAAGGTTTTGAAGGGTTTTCCATAAAAATCCTTCTTTAATTTCGCTCGGAATTTATTCCATAATGAGCATGCCGCTTTGGCTGTGATGGTTCAAGCGCCCGTCTGAAGAACGGGATATCTCGGTTCGATTCCGAGGGGCGGCACCAAGTTTGCGGCGGTAGTTTAGTGGTAGAACAAGGCACTCCAAACGCCTTAGCGGGAGTTCGATTCTCCAACGTCGTGCCAATTTCCAAGGATGGAAACAGCAAAAATATCCTTAAAAATTAAAATCACAAACCGATGGTAAGAGCGGTAAATGTCCGCTCGGTCCCGCAACAGATTTCAAAAATGTTGATGACGCTGGTAAAATCCAGACGATTGATATCCGCAAGGTATCCGCCCGAAGATCGTAAATTTTCAAGACTGCCATCCTGTTTTTCTTCTTCGAATGTTAAATTAACTGTTGACATTCATTTCCACCTCACGTATAACAGGCACATCAAAACGACTCGGAAAGGAAGTTTGAACGTGCTGAAAATCTCCCTCAAAATTATCGACGGCCATATGATGCTGGTTTTTGAAATCGTAAAACCGGCTCTGGTTATCGAAGGCGAATTTGTTCGTCTCTAAAGTTTCAGAGTTTCGCGGGCCGACCCGGCGCGATGTTCCTTTCCGTTGATACCGGGTTTCGATATGGCGAGCGGCTATTCTAAGTTATGCCGCTCGCCTGTATCTTCCAGATAACTTACAGCAAAAATAAATCGCAAAACTTTTGGTGTTCTAGCGAACAAAAGTTATCTGGAAGATACAGACAGCAATAAAAAGCAATGGAAATCCTGATACGGGTGGTTCGAATCCCCCACTCCCGACCAACCTTTTGACGGGAGTTAGCCAAGTGGTAAGGCAAGGAACGCAAAAAATGTATCTTGTTTAAGATCGAATATCAGAAACCTAACAGCAAAAATACCAAATCAAACCTCAACTTTGAAAACCGTAACAGGTTTCTGGTATTCGATTAGAATAGTAACAGCAAAAATTCGATTAATTGGTTCAAATCCAAAAATCTATTCTGGAAAGGAATAATAAAATGAACGCATTCGCAAAGGCAATCAACAACGTTTCGACCACGATCCGTACGGAAAATGGAGACAAGACCTATTCGACATCACTTGATGCGAACGTGGATATGTTCTTTAAGATTTCGGCTATTCGTGGCCGTGGTGCAAATGTTGCAATCGATCTGTTCCAGAAGGCAAGCGCCGAAAATCTAGATACGGCAGTTCGTATTCTCTTGCATTCGCGCGATGTCCGCGAAGGTTCCGGCGAACGTCAAGTTTTCCGTGATATCCTTGTACACCTCGAAAAGACCGATACGGAAATTTGCCGTCGTGTGATCGCTCGCATTCCGGAACTTGGCCGTTGGGATGACCTTATGGTACTCAATACCGAAGGTAATCGCGAAATCGCTATTTCGATGTATGCGCAAGCTTTGTCGAATGGCAATGGTCTTGCTGCAAAGTGGATGCCTCGCGAACAGGTCAAGGCCGCTCGTTGGCTTTTGGAAGGTGTTCGTGAAAAGATGAATATGGGCAAGGGTGCATTCCGTCGTATGGTCGCGTATATGTCCAATACGGTTGAACAGCAAATGTGCGCCCGTGAATGGGATGAAATCGACTTTTCGAAGGTTCCTTCCGTTGCTTCGGCTCGTTATTCGAAGGCATTTTGGAAGCGCCAGACCGACCGTTACGGCGCGTTTATTCAGGCCGTGACCAAGGGTGACAATCCGGAAGTCAAGATCAATACGAAGGCTCTGTTTCCGTATGATGTGACGAAAAAGACGGTTGATCCTTTGACGCAAAATGCGCTTTGGAAGAACCTTCCGGATTACGTGCCGGATGATGTTTCTTACATCGCCATGGTCGATCTTTCGGGTTCGATGACTCAACAGGTTGGTACGTCTGGTATCACCTGTATGGATGCCGCTGTGGCTCTTGGAATGTACTTGGCTGAAAAGAACAAGTCCGCATTCAAGAACTTGGCAATGTCCTTCACCTCGCGCCCGGCTTGGATTCGCATTCCGGAAACGGATTCGGTCCAGTCTAAGGTTTCTGCGATGAAGGCCGGTCCAATGGGTTACGACACCAATCTTGATGCGGCTATGGACTTGATCTTGAATACCGCCATCAACGGAAACGTATCGAAATATGATATGCCGGAATTCCTGATTATCCTTTCGGATATGGAATTCAATTCGCAATGGACGAATGATCGCACGGGCCTGACTTCGGTCGCGGAACGTTCGGTTACAAAGTTCGCCAAGGCGGGTTACAAGGTGCCGACGATTGTTTGGTGGAATATCCAGTCGCGTGGCCAGACGACTCCCGTTCGTTTCGACGAAAAGGGAATGGTTATGGTTTCGGGCCTGTCACCAACGGTCACGAAGTCGGTTTTGATTGGTGATGTCAATCCCCGCAAGGCGATGTTGAACACCATCATGGATGAACGTTATGATTATTGATCGTAACATCTGATTAGTCAATTTGGGGCGGGAGAAATCCCGCCTTCTTTTTTATGGAGAAACCCATGAATCTATCTAGACGCGGATTCCTATTCGGTATCGCGGCGGCACCGGCAATCATCGCGATTGATAAATTGATGCCGCTCCATATCCCAAAACCCGATCCTTTGATTGCTCGATATGGTGGCTGGTCTGGCATAGATGCCGGGTTCTTTTATTGCCCGTATATTCCGCTTCAGATGACCGACGCCACAACTTTCCAGCCAAAGGTTGGTTTCAATACTCGTTATGGAATGGTGGCAAATCCCTATGGATAATGAATATTTTAAAATTTGCGCCAATGTCATGAACAATGATATTCCGTTCGTGTGCGATGAACTTGGCATTTCGAACACAGAATTTTTCGAAACTGTTGAACCATCTAAAATTTCATATATGATCGCCTTTGCCATGAAAGGCAAAATTCAAAAATCAAATTTTAAATTTATTTTATCCTTGTTTTATCAGGGGTTTTCGTTTATAGATGCTCTGGTACCGTATTATATCGAAGGCGTGTCGGAAGACGATCTTTCAAATTTGATTGATGAAGTCATTGCCGAAAATGCCGATCAATACGAAAAATTCAAAAAAGATGAAAAACTGGTCAACTGGTTTGTTGGACAGGTGATGAAAAAATCAAAAACCAAGCTTCAGGCTTTGGACGTAAAATCAAAATTATTGGAGAAACGATGAAGTTAGAACATTTGGTTGAAACCGAATACAAGGATTTGACCGACGAATTTTCATGCCCGACCGTCTTTGAACCGGGCCGTGGATGCCCGGCAGATGTGATGAATGATATCCGCCAGCTTTGGGCCGATTGCGAGCTAGGCAATGATAATTCATACCAGTGGGTTGTCTTGGATGACGATGAAGATATCGAATTCAAGGATGCCTATCCGGCGCTCTATTCCTATCTTAAGCAATTTGGAATTACCGAATGCATGGTGCATTGGTCTTGGTAAAGGGAAATGAATAATGACAAGATTTTGGGCGTTTTTCACGGGAACGATTTCGGCTTGGTTGGTCGTGTCTCTGTTTCTTTCGGTGGCACTCTGGACACCACTTATCGGGCCTTGGGTGGCACATCGGGAAGGTATGGCCAATCTGGCACGGGCCGAACAGGATCGCCAGATTCTAGTCCAGCAAGCCAAGGCCGAACGCGACTCGGCAACCCTTCGCGCTGAAGCAATCGCCATCGTTGGCCAGAAGACCAAAGAATATCCGGAATACCGCCAGCAAGAATTCATCGGCGCATTTGCTGACTCACTCGCCAAATGCGACACAAAGTTGATTTATGTTCCGACCGAAGCCGGTATCCCGATCATCGAACGAAAGGCCGATTAAAAATGGATGATCTTCCGGAAGAATACGGTTACATATTTTATTGGACCGATCATACCGGGCGAAATTATGATCGCGTGAAAGATCGTGATATTTGGCAGGAAGTCCCGACCGAACAGGCGTCTATGGAAATAGATCTGTTCGTAATGCTTGCCGAAGAAATCCAAAAAGAAATGATGAAGGAATTTTTAATTGACCTTACAGCGCCGTCCTAAGTGGATTGTGGATACCTACATGCTAGATCATCGAAACGTGTCTGGCGACATCCTTGCGGCCATTAAAAAGGCGGGCTGTGATGTCTTTGAGGGAAAGCATATCCCTTTCAAAGAAAAACAAGATTATGGATTTTCAACAACCGACGAAAAAGAATGGGATCATTTCGATTGGGAATCTGATTGCTGGCCGCATGGTCGCCCATATTGTTTTTATGGCACTATTGGTTATGTCCAGAAATGCAATATTCCCTTGATACCCGGCGCGTATGGGATCAATGATAATACGAACTGCAACGTCTATTACTCGAATATACCAAATGAATGGATGCTCAATTCGGATTTTGTCATGGCTCCCTTTGGAGTGATCAAACAGAACCCGGCGCGATTTTTTGATCTTTTCGGTGTTGACGATCTTTTCATTCGTCCAAATTCCGGCCGTAAATCGTTCACCGGCTATACGATCACGCGGGAGAATGCAGCTTTCGAATTGTCATCCTCGACACAGCTTGACAAGGTATCGGGCGAAGAAATTTGCCTGATATCCAAGGCCGTCAATATCAAATCCGAATTTCGATTTGTGATCGGAAATGGTGAAGTCATTGACGGTTCCGAATATCGTTGGGATCGTATCTTGGATATCCGTCATGATTGGCTAGAGGATTGCCATAAGCTGGCAACCAAGATGGCGCAACATTCATGGCGTCCGGATACGTGCTTTGTCTGTGATGTCGCGGATACCGAAGACGGGCCGAAGATCATCGAACTAAACGGTTTCTCATGCGCCGGGCTTTATGCATGTGACAAGGAATTGGTGTTCGGTCGTGTATCGGACATCGCACAGAAGGAATTTTATGGAGAAATTTAAATGGGTATTGGTATTCTAATATATTTTGCAATGTTAGCAATTTTACTTTTACTTGCCCTTTGGGGTATGATCGTTAACCAATTGACTTTTCAGCGCCAGACCGCTCGCACCAACGAAGTCTATAAACACAACATCGATTTGATCAATTCGGGAAATGTTGATTCCGAAAAAATGCGAAGCTACGATGAAGGCCCGACATATGACCAAGAAATGTGGTCACTGTTTTTCCTGTATGGATTTTTCAAATAAAAAGAAAGCCCGGTTTTTTACGCCGGGCTTTTTTCATGCATCGATTTTCTTCCATTTGAAATGCCGCCAGTCGGGAAGATATTCCCCGATCTTGGGTTTTGGCTCATGGCCGGTCGAAAGCTCGCATATCGTATGGTTTGCCGCCTTCCGGTTTAGACAGGTTTCGAATTCTTGGGATGTGGCGGCGATATAGCCGGTCATTTCGCCAGAATTGATTATCAGGACGTATTGATATTTCCTGACACGTCCTTTGACGCCTCGCCCGCGATGATCAGCCATGACGTTCCACCGTGTAGCAATCCATGACACCGGCAACGACTGCAACACAATCGCCAGCGTCGTGACCATCGGGATCGATTTCACCAAAGAAATAGGTGACGCCTTCCATGGTGCGAACGTGTTCGAACGCGGCTTCGATGGTGGCGAAAACGCCAATGTTGGACTTGGAAGCGCAAAGCATTGCGGCGGAAGCGATTGTCTTGGCGAGAGTGTACATTTTTGTGTCCCTTTCGTTGTTTTGATGTAACCTTTCTATAATGGATTCGTTCCATGGTCAACAACAATTTTCAAAAAAGTTGGCGATATTTTTCCGCTTGACATAAAATTCAATTTCTGTATTCTATCGACATCAACACGGAAAAGGAATGACCATGTTTCAGCTAGACGAATTTGAAATGAAGGGGTTGCGGCTGGTTCTCACTTGTGGAGCTTGTCCAGAACAATACGATGTTTTCGATAAAACCCGAAACGTTGCATATCTTCGCCTTCGTCATGGTCGTTTTTATGCAGAATGTCCGGATACAGGCGGCGAAGAAGTTTATTCGGCGCGTCCGGACGGTGATGGTATATTCGAAGATGAAGAACGGGAACACTATCTATCAGAAGCCCTTGATGCCGTTCGCGAATGGATGGAAAGGAACCCGTAATGAGTACCGCTCTTGACAAATACATAGCTTCGGAGACTGGCCAGCGGTTCTTGAATGATCACGAATACGCGAAGGGCCGGATTACCGACCTTCTGAAGAAGATAAAGCATTCCGCCAATACCGGCGAAGTGGGCGAATTTTGTGTGCTGACATCGGAAGAATGCATTTTCCTCTATCGGTTTATTACGCTCGTTTATGGAAAGACCATATAAAATGGATACCAATCTTGAACGAGTTAACAAGAACCTCGAAAAAGAACGGGAATCGAATCAGACGTTCGTCAATCTTCTGACAGAACGTATCTCGGTCATCGATCTTGAAATCATGCAGATGACCGCGCGTCGTGAGGCGCTCAAGCTGGCCTTGGATGATTTCGCGGGATGCAAAAAATAGAAATATGCGGGCGTAGCTCAATTGGTTAGAGCCGGAGTCTCTAAAACTCTGGGTTGTGGGTTCGAGTCCCACCGCCCGCACCAAAATTCAAAGGAATAAAATGCCATTGTCCAAAAAAATTGTCATAAATTTGATCTATTCGGATGGCCGGGCCTTTCCCGTGGAAGTCGAATATGATTTGATATCAGATCGCCCGGTGGTGATCTATAAAGGAACAAACTTCATGTTTGATTCTTCTGATCATTCACTTCACACAAATTTCAAAGAAATCCATCCGGTGGTCATAGCATGAAATGGTATCAGAAAATTTTCCACGTTCATGATTGGGTTGAAGAACGCCTAATCCAGATGGAAGGCTATCCGAAAGGTTTCGGCCCGCGTTGGTATGAACCCAAGACCACATATTTCCTTTCCATTTGCCGCTGCAAGGATTGTGGCGAACCTCGCTCTTTTAAATTGGATTGATCATGCGCCGTGTGCTTCAGGATGTCTCGCAGTCGGAATTGGATGCGCTTCACCCATATCTGCTGGAATTTGAAACCAAGTCTGTTCTTCCTATCGGGCCGGTCGATGAATTCGGAAAGAAAAATTTTCCGCATTTGGGGCCGCGAACCGCATTGACGTTGGTTTTCATCACTCGCGAAGTCTATCGTGAGATTTATTTTAGGACATGGGATGGCGCGTCTTCTGTTTCGTGAATTTATTACAATAATGGATGGCGTTGGGACCGAAGATGATGAAATCCGGTATATCAGATTTCAAAATTTTGATGGCTGGTACAAGCGCTGTTCAATCGACACCCAAGGCGAATTTCATGAAATGGTCGCCAGATATATGAAAGAAATTTAATGTTTGCTCGTTACATATGCATGTCAAAATGGGGAAGCCCGAAATACACGATCTTCGTTGATGGCTATTCCATGGAATGCTATTTCCCGAATGAAAGCGTTTGGATGGTTCCCGGAACGGTAAATCCAGCCGATGACTAAACGTCCAGAAGATCGGTATGAACTGAAGGGCGGGATTTATTTTTTCGATATGACGGATGTCATGTCCGATGAAGAATACATGGCCTTTGGAATGGGTGTTGTCGATTTCTTTCAACAGTCTCTATGCAAGGGAATGTCAAAGACGGAAATTCGACGCCACATCAAACAGGGCGCATGCAAGATTAATGATGTGGCGATCACAAACGAGAAAGCCCGCATTTCGCTGGACCGGCATTCGTTTAATTCGATGCAATGTTGGATGATCATCTTTAGGGATTGAAAATGAAAAGCGAAAAAATTAGAATTTTGAAAAACGCCGCTCGATTTTATTCGGACGGCGTTACTCGTATGGGAATGGGTGTTGACCGGATGTATTGCCCGCCTTCAGATCGTGGCGAAATCAAACATTTGCTTCGAAAGGGTATGATATCCAAGGTTCGAATGGGGTTAAAAAAATCTCGATATTCGATGGTTTTGATTACCGACAAGGGATTGTCATATCTCGAAAAACATGGTAAGTAATTTCAGTTAACCAGAAAGGAATGAAAAATGGAAACTATCAATAAGCGAGTCGGACTGCTGACAACCGCATGGGTGAAGATGCGGACAGAACGCGAATACGTCGATTTCGTCACTGCATGGCGGAAGGTTCATGATATCATTGTTCCGATGATCCATGAACACAAGGAAGCGGCCCGCAAGGAAGTGTTTTCCGGCCATCATCAAGCCATGGCGATGAAGTATGGTCGACTCGCGAAGGAAATGTACAATCTTCGCGAATCCGGCAAGGCACAGCTTCATGTCGGTGGTATCGAGCGCACCTATGAAAAGCGCAAAGACCCGGCGCTTTCTGGTATCATGGCCTGAAGCCTCGACATCATAAATCGAAAATTAAGGCGGCTTCGGTCGCCTTTTTATTTAAATAATGCTTGACATATTTTTGACCATCTGTATAATCGGTGTACCGCCGTAAAATGATAAACTCTATCACTAGCTAATGAAGCTTCGCTTCACCATCCCTTTGGGATGCTCTCTGTAGGAATATAATAATGATCTATGAATATCATCCGACATATTATGTTGGAATCAAAGAAACCGAATTTTCGAAAGAAACTTTCCCGCTCGGTTTCGCCACTCCATTTACCGATGATGCACCTTTCGAAAAGCGTAAAATCACGCTGGAAAATTGGTGCAATAACTATGGCCGGTCGAATCCCAATCACGCGGTCATGATGCTGGACAATGTACCGGTATCAGGTTTCAAACTTGATAAGGCTGTTTCCCGATCATCGACGGATAATAAATGGTTTCAGATTCAAGACCCGCGCGGTTTCTCGCTTCAAATTTCCTCTTATAATTTGACCGACATCCTTTTGGATTATTCGATTGTTGAAGGGGAATTGATCGGCAAATATGCATGGGTTCGAACCAAACAGACCAATTATCTGATCAACGAATTGGATCGTGAGTTTGTGCCGGTTCTCGACACCTCGCCAATCCAGATCGGGGATATTATCCAGACCACGGCCATGGATCGTGTTGTTTATCTCGGTCTGTATGACTCCTATCGCGTGGAATGGTATGAGGCCCGCCTTTATGAAGGCGTGGCATATACTGGCGTCAAGCAAATGCCGGGTTACGTTGCCCCGCAATATCATAATCGGCATTGGGAACAGACCGAATTCGACAAAATGTTTGAAAAATTGCCGGGCGGTTTCTCGCTTACTCCGGAAAATAAGGATATCAAATATCATACGTTCTGGAATCCAGACACCAACAATTTCACGTCAATGAAGACGCTTCCCAAGAAATATGTCAAGGTTGGCACGAACGATCTTTCCCGGCTCCCTAATCGCTATGGTGGCCTTATTGAAATGGATTATCACGGCAAGGCACCGGCATGCTATTACATCAAGACCGGCGAAGAATTTGATATTCCATTTTCCGAAATTGCTCTGGCGGATGCCAAGGAATTCTTTCCAGATCATTGGGGATTTCGCCAAAACTTGTTCGATTGCCATCCGGAAAGCCACTATTACAAGCTTCATTATAATCCAGAAACCACGATGAATTTTTACGAAATAAATGGAAAAATTCATTTGACTTCTGATTGGAATCGGAATAAATTGAATAAATAAGCTTACAAAACATCGCTTATAGTTTTGAGAAAATTGAAACAGATAAATGGAGAAATCGTTATGCTCTAGTTTGATGACTTCAAACCGCCGTAACCGGCCCTTTTGCAACAATAAAAACACGCATGAAACGCAAAAGGAATAATAGTTTAGATGAATAATAGATTGTATAGAATTGATGCAAACCCGCTTGATCGCAAGGCCAAGCATTCCATTAACACCAAAACGGTTGTTGATGCAGTAACAAGCCTTCGCCGGGAAGTTTCGACCAAAGAGGAATATGTTCTTTGGGTCAAGGAATGGAAAGAAACCCATGCTGAAATCGTTAATGCGATTCAGTTTTTCCGCGCAATGAAGAACCGTATCAAATATGATGCGACGTTCGCAAATTCCACTTCTGACAATTGCAATACGTTGCAGTGGAATAAAAAGTGGTTCGGCAAGCTGGCGAATGGTCTTTATGATCTTCGCGCCGAAAACAAGACCAAGGCGAAAGCCCGGTATCTTGCTCAGTTAGAAACGGAAGTCGCTTAACGGCGACTTTCTTTATTCGGGTGTTGGAAAATGGTAACCCCAATGGGTTTTGGCCCCATAGTTTGAAATATAACTTGCACGTTCGAGTCGTGCCACCCGATCCATTTCCTTTTTAAGAAAAATTAATTATGTGGTTTTGCAAGAAAGAACCGACATCCGTTTATGAAGTGGTCGTACACTTAGACGGTCGTCACCCATATCTGACATCAAATGAATTGGATCATCCGTCCCGCGATGTCGTGATGGTGGTTCCGGCTCATGACTGGAACGATGCGCAAAGTGTTGC
The DNA here is from genome assembly GCA_025802455.2 of Iodosphaeria phyllophila. Classification (NCBI taxonomy): domain Eukaryota; kingdom Fungi; phylum Ascomycota; class Sordariomycetes; order Amphisphaeriales; family Iodosphaeriaceae; genus Iodosphaeria; species Iodosphaeria phyllophila. The sequence goes on along the minus strand of JAOYMO020434220.1, from coordinate 88,266 downwards.
CTTGACGGCTTCTGGTCATCTTCAAAGCTGGCGACGTTATGTGAAATCTATGAAAAGGATAGACAAATGAATAACACAATTAAATTGTATCATCGCGATGGTTCGGTGATTTATGTTCTGCATATGGTCAAATATAAAACTTCCCAACACGAATTGAATATTATAACTGACTTTGGTACAGTCGATATCAATTTGGAAAATTATTTTAAATTTGAGGTATTTTCACTTAGATGAAAATTTGGCGACTAACCCATTGGATTGATTATGAAGGCGACTATGCGATTGCTCATTATTTGAACAAACCGACCGCCCAAGAATTGGAAAACATCCCATTATTGACAAAAACTGCGATTAGGAATTTGCTCGTTTCGGGTAAATATTGCAAGGCTGGCGACTGGCAAGGTGTGGCATTGGATGAAATCGACGTGGTGGAGAATTAAATGAAACTTTTTGTAATTGGTGACATTCATGGTTGCCTAGACGAACTGACAAAGCTTTTGGTGCTGGTCGATAATAAGGTCGCGGCTTCTGACAAGATCGTCTTTGTTGGCGATTACGTGGACCGTGGCCCGAATTCCAAGGGCGTCATCGATCTTCTTATCTCGCGGGCCGCAAACCATCCTATCGAACACGTTTTCCTTAAGGGGAATCATGAAGATATGATGCTCAAGGGTGAATATTGGGGAATGAATGGCGGAATGGAAACGCTTGCGTCTTATGGTATCGATCAATATGCAGCTTATGAACCAGACGTTTATATGCCTCAAATCCCGGTTCCACATCGTGAATTTCTGGCCGCTCTGAAACTCTATCACAAGGTTGGGCGAACGGTTGTCGTGCATGCCGGGTTAAATCCTTTCAAGCCTCTTGAGGAACAAAGCGAAGATGTTATGCTTTGGGATAGGACATTTTATGGTTTTGATGGTGAATACGTTGGCGATTTGAAAGTGGTTATCGGTCATACTCCAATGAATTTGACTGTTGTCGAAAAACGGAATCAGATTGCAGTTGATACGGCGTGTGCATTTGGCGGGCGTTTGTCTTGCGCCATCATCGAACCCGAAAGTGGTACGTTGATTGACGTTATTCAGGTGAAATCAGGATTTGATTATTGATGGCCGAAATTCGAAAAGAATATCTTGAAAATTTCATTTCGACATACAAGCTTTATCAAGGCCAGTCACTCCATGTCGCCAAGGTCGCTCTTGGCTTCATATCAACCCATGATTACCTGTATCTTATGGAGCGGGTAAATTCCATGGCCGATACGGATTATTTCTATCTTATTGAATTGAACCGGGACGAAGCCGAATGGCTGGTTTCTCAAAAGATCGTTGGCGGCAAGACCGTCACAGAATGGATGGATGCATTAAAATGAAAGTATCTTGCCTCAAGCATTTTTTGAAAGATTTGGATGACAATACAGAAGTTGTCATTCCCGGCTTTGACCATACGTTCAAGGACGCGAACCGCATGGAGATTATGGAAGTCGAAAAGCTTCGCACGATCCGAAATGTGTATTCCGAATATGATGGCGGGCCGGTACCAGAAGGCAATACGCTGATTACGGTTGTGGTGATTGAATAATGGATGCTTTTGGTTATGTACTCTCGAATTATCATCATCCGAGCCGCCACTATCACAATCTAGACCATATCACCCGCATGTTGACGGGCGTCTATGATTACGCTCCGGACATGATCGAATATCAGGTCATCGATTACGAACTGTATCTGGCGATCTTGTTCCATGATTACGATTACGTTTTCATTGCCAATCCGAAGCCTTCCAACGAAGCGATGTCGGCAAGAGCCTTTGAAACTTGGCGTAATTGTTATTGCCCGATGGATGAATATGGCCATTTTGGCGATCCGATTGTTAAAACTGAAAATGTGGTCGCCATGATCCTCGCGACCGAACACCATTTCGACGGTACCGAATATACCGACCGGAAAACCAATGTCTTGCTCGATTTGGATTTGCTCGCATTTGCCGATGATTATTTAAAATTTAAAAATACACAAATAGCCATTGACAATGAATATATTCTAAATTATGATCGTGACATTGTGATGGAAAAGCGCCATGCGTTTCTGAAATCCATCTACACAAACCAATCCCTGAAATATCGTGCAATCGATCCGACCGGCATTTTGACCGCGCGGGCGTACGATAATATTGAAAAATATCTTATAGAAAAGAAGGTTATATAATGTCTAATCCACTAAAGTCTTACATCGACCGTATCGAAAATTTGAACGAAGATAAGAAGGCCGTACAGGAAGATATCAAGGAAGTCTATTCCGAAGCCAAGGCAGATGGATATGACACCAAGATCATTCGCACGGTCGTAAAGCTCTTGTCGATGCCCAAGGACGAACGCGACGAACAGGAAGCTTTGATTGAATCCTATATGGATGCAATCGTTTCAACGCGAGTATCCGCCGAATGACCATTATTTCGGGAATAATCCTATTTGGTCTTTGGGTTTTCGCCGCATGGGCCATCTATGACCATTGGGAACGAATCGAATCCAAGGGTCTATTGACCATGGCCGCGTTTATCGGTCTTGGTATTTTCTTTCCGCAGTTGGTCGTCGCATGGGAATTGTTGAACGTATTCCTTGAGGATGACGAAGAAACAGATGCGTGATTTTAACGTGGTTCAATTCATGTTGATGTTACTAATGCTGATTTGCGTCTTCGCGGCAATCGCCGGAATGATGATGGCAATTTGGGGTTGGGGTTTCTTCCTCTTGGCGGGCGCTATCCTGTTATTCGCCGTTTTAGTTATAGAAGCAAATTGATGAATTTTATTAAATTTTTATCAAATGGTCTTCCGACAATTCTATGCGTGGTTATCGCTGGTATCCTCGCATTTTTCTCCCTACCCGGTTGGGGTTGGTTTCTTGTAGCGGGTTTTCTAATGGCCCCAACGGTGAATTTCTAATGAAAATTAAACGCGAAGTGTTTTGGTGTGAATGCTCTAGTCCGGATCATTTGATGATTATGGAGCTTGATGAATGGGAATATGATGTCCCGCACAACAAGTCATTCAAGACCAAAGATGTGATGTTCTATATTCAGATGAAACACTTTCGCGGTTTTTTCGGTCGTCTGGCCATTGCATTCAAATATCTGTTCAAGCTCGAAAAAGATCACATTCATTATTCGGAAATCATCATTACCGATATCGAACAGCTTAAGAAAATGCGTGATGTGCTAGATGAAGCCATTACGCACAAAGGGGTAAAATGATCTATCTAATTGTATACTGCCTAATCGGCGCATTCATCGCACTTTGGTTCGATGTTCAATTCGTGCTTGATGGCGAGCGGAACACCCTGTACGAAACCCTAATGAAATTTGCAATCATTTTTCTTTGGGTTCCGATCATTATTTACTTGTTTATTTTCGCAGAACGTGTATAAATAAAATATTGCGGGTATGATGAAATTGGTAGCCTTGGCAGATTCAAAATCTGCTGCCGTGATGGCGTCCCGGTTCGACTCCGGGTACCCGTACATTGAATTCTCCATTGTCATAAATAATCGGTTACGAGTTTAGACAATGGAGAATTCCTATATTTTATACAATTTACAAAATTACAAACATCTTGAATGGCAAGACCTATATAGGTAAACATCAAACCGATAATTTGGATGATGGTTATATGGGTTCTGGAAAGTTGATAAAGCGTTCTATTGCCAAATATGGTATTGAAAATTTCACAAAAGATATTCTTCATATATTCAATAATGAAATTGACATGAATACTAAAGAGGCGGAATTGGTTGTCGTCTCGGAAGAAACATACAATCTCTGTGCTGGTGGCCACGGCGGTTTTGGGTATATTAATAGTTTGAGCGGCGCATGGCGTCATGGTAACACTGAAAATCTTATATTGAATTTTGATAAAGACATCCATACAAAATCAAGAAAAACTTATTCCTCACGTCTTCGAAATGGGGAAATTTCAATCAGTGCAAATTTGATACGGCAACACACTAATGAGACGAAGCGCAAAATCGCCGTGAAAAATACGATACATCAATCAGGCGAAAATAATTCACAATATGGAACTATTTGGATAACCAACGGTACCGATAACAAAAAGATTCGGGGTGATATTCCAGATGGTTGGAAACGAGGAAGAACAAAATGAACATTGAAGACGATATTACCGTCTCTGAAGATGGTAAGGCAACGCTTTATCTTGAACTAGAAGACGATCTTCGCGCCGAACTTCAGGTTCTCGCGGACACTGCCGGAATGGCTCTGGAAGATTATATGGCCATGATCATTGAAGAAATGTTGGCCGAAGAAATTGCCCGTGCGACTGAAGCCGGTCAACTCTAACTTTTTTCAAAATTGTTGTTGACATTATCTCCCGGTTCTATATGTTGAATTTAGTTCAACGCCAACCGGGAGATTTCCAAATGGCCAACGTGTTTTCCTTCGCTCTTTCCCTTATCCGTCCTATCGTCAATCTCAATGGCGACAGCCGCCAGAATTTGGTTGACGATTACATGAATGCCATGCATGCCATTGACAGCGCGACCGAACGGTATCGCAATCTTACGCCGCATGGCCGCAATTTCCCCGGCAATGACGAAAAGTATCGTTTTGCTCGCGAAGCGTATTTCGAACGTCTGGAATGCCTGAAGGCTCTTTCCAAGGAACTCGAAACGATGGCTCTTTCCATCGCAAATGAAGACGCCGATATGTTCGGCAAAGAACACCCAACCCCACAGTGAAAGGTTAATTTTTGAATATTTATATCCTGCTAGATCGTTCCGGTTCTATGATGTCTCATTGGGCCGAAACGATTGGCTCTATTAATGGCTATGTCGCAACTCTTACCGGCGAAACCAACGTCTTTATGGCGACATTCGATAATATTTCGTATGACATCATCCGCAATTCCAAGGTAAACCAGTGGTCAAACGTGACTGCCGAAGAAGTTTCCCCGCGCGGTGGTACTCCCCTTTATGATTCATCCGCTCGTATGATGTGGCGAATTTTGGATGACAATCCAGACAAGGCAATCTTCCTTGTGATGACCGATGGTTTCGAAAACGAATCGAAGCATTTTTCTCAGACATCGGTCAAGTCAATCACCAACCAGCTTGACGCCAAGAAATACGAAACTATTTTCTTGGGTGCCAATTTCGATAAGGTCGAATCGGTCGCTAGTGGTTATTCTCGCGGACTTTCCAAGACTGCCAATATGACAACCGGCAACATGATGAATTTCATGTCAACTGGTCTGGCGGCTGCAACCACTCGCTATGCGGCTGGACAGGGACTTGATTTCACCGATCTGGAACGCGCTTCGGCGGAAGGCAAGACCACAGCCGGAACCGCAACATCGAAGTGATTTTTTACCGAATTATTTCGGAATGGGATTTCGGCCAAGAATACTGTATCTTTCGTACGACTCCAAAAGCAATTGAATGGTTAAAAAACGATTTGAATGTTCAAGAATTTTTGAATAATTCAGATGAATTTGCGACCGTGGAAAATTTAATTGGCGAAGGTCTTATATCGTTTGACATAGTTCAATTGGTTGACTAAATAAAGAAAACGGCTGTAATGGCCGTTCTCATGCGGATGTGGCGCAATCGGTTGAACCGCGCGGGACTTAAAATCCTGTACAGAGAAAGACACATTGCGGGTTCGAATCCCGCCATCCGCACCAAATTTAATTAGGAAATTCATCATGGCTTCTATTCTCGGCGCATTGGTTCTACTGGCATTTTGGGCAAGTGGTGGAATTCCCTATCTCTGGTATAACCGGGATGATATGGACGCCATTAATCCAAATATTCAAAACCAATTGGCCATCGGCTTCTTTTTCGCTTGCTGGTTTGGGCCGATCACATGGATTTTCATCGGTCTTCATTATCTAAGTTCAAGAAAATAATTTCAAATTAATGCATTTTTCCTGTTGACATTAATTCAATTTAGATATATAACAGGGACAACAAAATGAAATCAGAATGGTCACAGCAAAAATAAAGCTCTCCATTGAAAAGGACTAGACCGGTTCGACTCCGGGTTCCCCACCATAAATCGAAGTATGGGGATTTAGTGTAACGGTCGCACGGTAAACGCAAAAACACCATTCTGGTTTCATTTTGACAAATCGATATTTGGATAGTAACAGCAAAAATAAAGCTTCTTACTTCGAATAAGTCAGTTCGGGTTCGAACCCCGACCCGGTTCTAGAACCGGTGTAGTGTAACTGGATAGCACGATACGCAAAACCACTATCCAGATATCGATTTGGTGAGATAAATTTGTATAAATATATCCGTAAGACTTGGTAGTTAGAGGGATTTTATAAATCCTTTGCCCTAGATTGGGGTCTTTGAACAGGTTCGATTCCTGTTACGGATACCATCGAATACGTTTCCGGATATCGTAGAATCCGGGTTAGTCCCGTGGGCGGGTTGGTTCACGCGGTGGTTTGCAAAGCCATTTAGCCATGTTCGATTCATGGACGGGACTCCAAAATCTTTTTTCAAAATTGTTGGCTTCGCCTATTGACTTCCTCGGTCGTCTATACTATCTTGTATGTATAGATCAACACTAACGGAAGGAATATGACCATGAAGACCAGATATACCGATTCAGATGGCGTCGTTTATAACGAAGTTGTCGGCAGTACGGGCGACGATTACCTTATCGGCACGATTGGTGATGACATGATTTTCCTGTACGAAGGTTCCGACACAGCCTATGGCAAGGGCGGAAATGACATCTTCGTTGATGTCGACTCGCCGGTCACAGACCCCAACAACGTCACCAACCTTTTCGGCGGCATGGGCAATGACCTTATGCAGTCTGACTCGCATAATGGTGGTTATTATCGCGGCGGTGGCGGCGACGATCACTTCATCTTCACCGACAAGGTGTTTGCAGACATTCGCGGCGGCAAGGGCGACGATACGCTCGATTTGACCATCATGAACGTCGGCAACTATGAAGTCACTGAAGCCAACGGCTGGACCTTTGTCCGCGACGGCGACTCCGAATACACGATCCGGAATGTTGAACATATCAACATCCTGACACATGAAGGTTCGGGCGGTGGCGTCGGACATGGCCCCGGCCCTACGCTCTGGTAACAGACCAAATCACAATATGATTTTGAAGGGCGGGCGAAATCCCGCCTTTTCGCATTTCAAAGGACAATAATGGATTTAATTAAATATTTACAGCGCCAGCAAGAACACTCTCAAAAGACTTACGGGCCGGGATATAGACCAAAGGGTATCATCGATCATATTCAAAAAGAATTGAAAGAGATTGTTGAAACCGACGAAGAAAACGAATGGATTGACGTGATTATCTTGGCCTTTGATGGTGCCATCCGCTCTGGCCATACGCCTGAAGAAGTGGCACAGATGATCGAAGCCAAGCAAACCAAGAATGAAGGCCGTACATGGCCGGATTGGCGCACAGTCGATCTAGATAAGGCCATTGAACATGTTAAAGGGCAATGACTTTATCCAAGAGATTGAAACTCTTGTCAAAGAAAAGAAAATTTCACATCTAGACGCGCTCATGTATTATGTTGAAAAGCATAAGGTTGAACCCGAAACAGTTGCCGCCGTGGTAAAGAAGAACGCCGCGTTCAAGGCTAAATTGCAGGAAGAATGCTTGGCACTTAATCTGGTCGAAGGAAAATAATTGGACCCATTCGAATGTTATATCGATTATTTGGCACTCAAAAAGCATTTTCTTATTGACTCCTACGATTATTTCAAGTATAATGGCAAGATAAATTCGAAGATATCGGCTTACAATAATCGTAATGATCGATATTCTTTCGAACGACTATCCCAACGTGATGACGTTCACGATATTCTTCTGGCGCACATGTCAGAAGACCCTAATATGTGGATAGGTGATGTATCGCACGAAAGCGCACATTACAAAAACTTCCGCAAACGTCAAATCTCCCTCGAATATTCATTCGCTGAAGACATCAAAAAATTCGATTGGCCTGTCTCGGTCCAGTCGGCGGGAGAACACCCAATATTACTGAAGGGTTTTTTACGCCATCAAGTTTCAAAAGAGACGATGGTAATATTAAATTCAATTATTCGTTATGCACCTTATTGGAACAATACCGTCCAAGATGAATTGGTTTGGCCGAAAATAAATTTCAATCTTCGCAAATATTCCCCATTCGTGAAGTTTGATTCTGCTAAATACAAAGTCATTTTCGACAATCATATCAAAAACAATACGTAAAAATACGATAACAATAAGGAATATATAAAACAATGGCACAAGTCGATTTTAAGAAACTTAAGAAGATGTCTTCCGACCAGTTCGGAACACTTAATAAGGCAATCGAAAAGCTTTCCAATTCTGGTTTCCAGAATGACAAGGAAAACTACTGGTCTGCAACGACAGACAAGGAAGGAAACGGTTCCGCAATTATCCGTTTTGTCCCTTCGCCAGCATGGTTCGAAAGCGACGGCACAGACGAAAATACTCTTTTCGTTCGCATGTTCGCTCATGGCTTCCAAGGCCCGACCGGCAAGTGGTATATCGAAAACTCCCTGACAACGCTTAATCAGGAAGACCCGGTTGCCAAGCACAATTCAGAACTCTGGAACTCTGGTATTGATGCAAAGAAGGAAATTGCCCGTAAGCAAAAGCGCAAGCTTTCTTACATTTCCAACATCCTCGTAATCAAAGACCCGGCTAATCCGGACAATAACGGCAAGGTTTTCTTGTTCAAGTATGGCAAGAAGATTTTTGATAAGATCAAGGATGCTATGAACGCTGACCCGAACCTTGACGAAACGCCGGTCAATGCTTTCGATGTGTTTGATCAGGGTGCTAACTTCAAGCTCTCGCTTCGCAAGGTTGATGGTTTCACCAATTATGACAAGTCCGCTTTTGCCGATGTGTCGTCATTGAACGAAGATCAGATTCAGCTTATTGCGGACAAGGGCCATTCGCTCGCTGCCTTGATCGATCCTGAAAAGGCTTTCAAGACGTACGAAGAACTTGAAAAGCGCCTGAATATCGTTCTGGATATCCAGACCAACCGCCAGTCAATCGAACGCGCCCATGCCCCGGCTTCTGAAGCGCCATCGATTGCCGAAGACCCTTCGGTTTGGGATGCCAACGATGAAGATGCCGATCTTGATTATTTCAAGAAATTGGCCGAAGATAACTAAGAATTTAAAGGGGCTTCGGCCCCTTTTTTCTTGCAAACAATTTTCAAAATTGTTGTTGACATCCTTTTTCTTTCCGCTATGATCTTCATATCAACAGACGGAAGGAACACGAAAATGACCGAAGCAAACACAGTCAAGACCACTTTTGGAGAACTCACAGTTCTGGAAACCATCATTGGCGAACATACCGATATTCGTATCTTGGAAAATCGCTATTCGGAATATTTCGTGATGTACCAGTATTCCCGCACAAACAACACATTCCGTTTTGCCATGGATCGTTCCGACCGTAGCGCATACACGACGACTTCGCTCAATGCCGCAAAGAGCAAGGCAAAGCGTCTGCATAAAGATTGCAATCCGCGCTAACTTTTTTCAAAATTGTTGTTGACATTCCTTCCGATTGCTGTAAATTCAAATCATCAACAAACGGAAGGAACAAACAAATGTCTGCACTGAATTGGGTTCGCGAACATGCAATGTCCAGCGAAGTTGAAAACATCACCATCAAGAGTGGCGACGAAGAAACCCCGGCTGGCGTTTATCAGGTCGAACGGTTTTATTTTCGCGGCGCTCTTTCTATGAAGATGAAGTCGGCAATCCGGAAGGAACTGCCTTCCTTGATCAAGGAAGCTCTGACATATGAAGATGTCCGGATGATTTCGAATAGCGACGTTGAATATTGGAAATTCGTCTATACGCTCATCGAAGCATAATAAAAGGGCCTTGCGGCCCTTTATCTTTTTCCATATCTGTTTGCCGGTGTGGCATGACTTGCTTTGTCGGTCGTCTGAAAATTGACAACCGGCGCGATGCGCGTTCCACCGCCACCATTATTGTTATTGACGGTCGTCGCCAGAACAGTTGGTGAAGAATTGGTTTCCTTTTTCTCGACTTCCTTCAATCGACCGGCATTTTGAATTGCGGACTGGTCTTGCGATTTCAGGTTATGAACCGGATCATTTGCGTTTCCGAGTTTATAGCCTTGTTCGATCAATTCCTTTCGCGCCTGTTCCATAATATCGGGCGTGACTTTTGGATTTTGAACCTCGCTTCGGTCACCAAATGGATTTGCCCATTCACCCCATGTCATATTCGAAACAGCTTTTTCTTGTGCAATTTCCTTGGCGCGGGCTTCGATTTCCTCTTGAGTTGCGGCTCTGGCACCAAACATCTTATTGGCCAGCGTTTCACCGCCCGGCAATGACTCAACAACGCTTCTGGCGGCTCCCATAAGGCCGTCTATGATGGTCTGGTACAGGTCTTTGATGATCTGTACAAACTCGGTCGTAAACCAATTCAGAACGCCTGTAATCTTGGCTTCGATATCGACTCCCGTGATGTCCTTGAACAGACCGGTGATTAGGCCAAAAATGCCCTTGATCGAATTGATAACGAAATCGACCAATCCTTCGGATGTTCCAATGACACCTTTCCAAATTAGGCCAACGTCAAGCGAAAGAATTCCTTTGAAAATATCCAGAAGGCTTTCGAATGTCTTTTTGATGCCTTCCCAAATTTCATCGACCGACGCGCCAAAGTTGGCCGCTGTTTCCTTCAGGCCGATTGCCTCAAGAACCCATGTGATAATTCCCTTGGCCAGATCAACGATGCCACCAAAGAAACCATTGAAGACCGATACCAGACCTTGTTTTACGCCTTCTAGGAAGCCTTCCTGTGCGTATCCTTTCATGAAGCCATCAATGAAGTCCACAATCGAAAGAACCAACTGGATAGGCCACAGAAGCTTGATCAGGAATTTTTCGAAAATTGGTGCGATCTTGGTCAAAATCTTGACGACGCCAGACTCGGCCAACACCGAAATTCCCTTGACGACATTCGCCACGATACCAGACACAAACGACACAACCTTGCCAATAGGTTCCATGACAGATTTCAAGACTGTGCCGATCTTTTCGAACGCGGCGAAAATTCTCATGCTTTTGACGTATTCGGCAAACTTGGCGATTGGCTTTCCGATTTCCTCAAAGATCGAAACCACGTTGTCAATCCAATCGATGTTTCTCAATTCCTTGATGCGAGACAGTCCGATTTCCAATGAGATATAGAGATATCGGACTTCCTTCAGGATATTTTCGACATTGAAGATTGATCGGATGGCGCTCGTAAGTTTACCGAAAAGTTTGAGAGAATCTTCCTTCAGGTTTTTGGAAAATGCCGTAATCGCCAGTGTGGTTGCCGTCAAATCCTTGACGAATTTTTTCTTGGTTTCATCAAGCATTGTGATGACAGTGGCGGCAATCAGGGCGACCGAACCAAACACAAGAGCCTTGATCGAAGCAACCAATTCGGCCATGGCAGATTCACCCGGCGCGACCGGTGGCACTTCATCGCGTGGGCGACGATCCATGTCATTTTCTTCGTTGCGATTATCGTTTCGCTGGCGATCATCCGACATCCAAGCCAAGAGCTTTTGGAACGAAAGATTAAGCATATTCACGCCAATCAGAATTTGCGTGTTTACCTTGTAAGTCTCATAGACCGCACTCGCCGTATAGGCCGTGGCATTGATGACGGCGAACGAATCCCGACCTTCAGGCGTTCCCGCCGAAGGTGAGGAAATCGGGATGATTCTTGGTTTAGGTAGCATTTTTCTCTCTTTGTTCTTTTAGATGCTCGTATAGCATTTGAATAAAGAAATCTCTTTCAAATGGAATCATGTCTTCTATTTCGGCCAATGAATAACCATGTTGTTTCATGGTGAATAGTGTATGGTAATAGGTGGCAAGACTCGCATATGAAAGACTAATTATAAAAAATTGTTAGCGCCTTTGATTTCTATTGATTTGGTTTCACCCTTGCTTGTCTTGTACATGGCGCGGGCCATGATAACAGGGAACGAAGCAAAGAAGTTTTGGATTTTTTCAAAATGTAGATTATTCAGGGACTCGAAAAACTCGGTCTTTTCGGCTTCCGATGCATCGGCCATTTTATACGAATTATCAGCGTCAAAGACTTCATCAATACAGGCTCGAATGAAATCAATCATCTTGTCAGCCTTCACCTCGCCACCATCGAAAGCGCCAAGAATATCCATATCGTCAATTGTCGGATAGCGCATGACAACGCCAACGGTTCCGTCAAGATCGATGATTTTCGAATGGCCTTCTGTCTGGATAATTTCAACCTTATCGATATCGACCGAAGCGGAATATTCCTCGCCATCTTCCTTGTCTGTGATCGTGATATTCGAAACGTTGTTTGACGATTTGGCGCGTATCATAAGAAACGCATATTCCAGATCGAATACCGGCAGTTTCGCAACATCGATTTCATCAACAACACAATTATTGATGATTTGTTTGAAGGCGTCAAGGACATCTTTACGTTCTCCGGACTCCTTGGCAAACAAAAGAATTTTTTCTTCCTTGACCGTAAAGGAACGAAATGTCAATTTCTTTCCATTCGAAGGAAGCGTAAGTGTAAATATGGGCGATTTAATTTTAGGTAGCATGATTACTCCATTATTAGAAATATAGGTTCAAAGAAAACCCACTAGTGTTATTATTTATCAGCGATATGCCATTCTGTGCATAGATGTCCGCTAAAGTATATGAACCGCCTGTGCCGGGATTGTACAATGCTTTGTCATTCAATGTGCGGGCAAAGGGATTAAACGACTGAAGATTGTCGCGAAGATTTTGACCATTTTTATGAAATGTACTTGCGGTCCATGTCTTGTATGTGAATGTGATCGGAAGGCGAAGAATACCGTTTGTTGCTCCCCAATCCAAACCCGGCTGGCCGATACGCAAAGGATAGGCTTCATTCAAGGTATAGACGACGATGGCTTCATTCTCTGGCGAATAGAGCGTGATTGTCACGGTTGTTGTGTAGTGGCTCGGATATTGAACCGCGTATTGCTTGGCACCATTATAACCGGCTGTTGACGGATTGCCGTCCGGATTGATGTTGATGATGTTCTGCATCCAACGGTGAAAAAATTCCAAAACTGTTCCGCCATTATCCAGCATGATTGTCAAATCGATGTCGGAATAGATCGGGGTATGTGGAAGCTTCCAATGCGGGCCATAGCCGGGATTTTTGACATTGGACGTATCAAAGTAAATGCCGGGCAATTGGCTTGTGTCGCACAAAAATTGAATTAATCTTGGTGCTGTCTGTGATTGTGCAAAGGACGGCGGCGCGATCATCACCGAAAACGATGATGGCTTGACCAGTCCATTGGCACGGGAAATATTTGAATAAACTTCATTGATTGAAAAACTCATTTCGTCAATCCTGCTTTTTTGCGGCTTTCTTTCCAGACCGTATTTCTATTTTCCTTGACGAACTTATCGGCTGGCAAGAATATAGCGAATTCCCATTCGTTCGGCATGATCTTGACGAAACGCGAGCGAACATGATCTTTCAGGTACCAGTGGAGAGTCGGCTTAACGAGATTGAATTTTGAAGCGGTCTTCAGAATGTTGTATGTTGCCTTCATTCTTGTGGTTTCGTCTAACTTTTTATTGTTGGTGAAATCCCAAAGTGCATCCATCAATTGGGCGCGAAGGGCTGGCGGGAGATAGTGAAAATTCATCCCAAGGATGCGATCTTTTTTGATTTCCAAGGGGAAGATCATCGGCCATAGATCGTAATATGGAAGCGTGTCTTTGTGCTTAGGGTCGTAATAGAACAAATAGAGGCTCCCCGGCGTCATCACGTTCTTGTGACGATCCGTCGCGTCTTTCACGATGTTCGCAGTCTGGATTTTCTTGAGGCTTTGGGCCTTGTCTCGAAACCATTGGTTGGCTTGACCATGCTTTGCGACATGTCCGCCCGCCTTGGCCTGTGCCAGCATATTTCTAAAAATTTGTGAAGCCATTTAGGCAAGTATCCCCATTGATTTTAAATTCTTTTCAGTGACGACATGGAATTTCCAGCCGCGTTTTTTGCAGTATATTTTGGCCGCTTCCCATTTGGCCTGATTCACTCCAAAGGTCTGGACTTCGGAAATAAAAGTTTTAGTCTTTTTATTCCCTTTTTGCGGGACTTGCGTTTGGCTGTAGGGTTTAATTTCCACAAGATGGATTTCTTTTTCGCCTTCTTTGCTTTTTTTGTAAAATACGAAATCGACAAAGTATCGGTGTTGTTTTCCGTCAATAGGTGAAATATAATGGATGACAACTTCTTCTGAATTCCAAGCAAGGATTGCCGGTTGGTCATCAAGGAATAACATAACCTGTCTTTCCCATGAAGAACGATAGAATATCTTATTGACATCGCCTCTATATTTTTGTGGATTCTTGGGAACGAAAGACCCTTGTTGATATTTCCTTGCCATGATTCTCTTATAAATATTGATTAATTACTTCATTTATTTATAAGGAAACCTATGGCCAACAATCGAAATTCTGATCCGCGAGCGGCTATGAATCAGTCGAAACGGGCGTTAACGTCGGCAAATTTGTTGCAGTTTCCGGCCAATGAAACCGCCTATTATTCAAAATTCAATTTCGTGACCTACTCGCGAAACAACCCCAAAGAACAGGCAATCTCGACTGGTTCTTCGGTCGAAATCACCTTGCCGCTTCCGTTCAATCTGAAGGAACAATATTCGATTAATTATTCGGGTACTGATTTTAGTTGGACCGAAGGCGCAATCCGTACCTATGGCGACGTGCTGGCCAATCCCGGCACGATCCAAGGCATGAATGCAGCCGAACGCGCAAAGGCCGAAGAAATGCTTCAGGCGTTTACACGCTCGGTTTTTGGCAACAGAAATCTAGGCCCCGTCTCGGATGTGGCTGGACAGATTAACCGTTCGCTTGGAACCATCGTCAATCCTCACTTGGTCAATGTCTTCCAAGGCGTCAATCTGCGAACCCACAATTTTTCATGGCAACTTTCGCCAACATCGGAAAACGAAGCGGCGGCACTTCAGAACATCACCCGCCAGTTTCGTGAAAAGATGCATCCCACCAAAAGATCGGAATTCATTCTCGGTTTTCCGGATGAATGCTATGTGACCATGCATGGATCGAATTTCCTTTATCCAGTTTTCAAATCTGTTGTCCAGTCGGTCGAATTCGATTACACAGATGGCAGACCGAACGCATGGTTTACCGATGGCGCTCCGGTCACCTTCACATTGAATATCACACTTCAGGAAGTCGAAACCCTGACACGCGAAGACTTTACGGGCGATGTGGCTGGCGTCGGTGGCGGCGGAACTTCATCATTGCCGGGCGGGGTACGATAATGACCGCACAATTTTTCAAAAATTTCCCAATCGTGAATTATGATGGCATTGCCATGCGCAATATCATTCTGAAGTCAAGAATAATAAAAGACATTTTGACCAAGAATGAATTGTTCCATCCGCTCACTATCGAAGACGGCGAACGTCCTGATACGGTCGCATACGACTATTACAACGACTCCGAACTCTATTGGATTGTCTTGATGTCAAACGATATGGTTGATCCATATTACGACTGGCCGATGACACAGGCCGAATTCAAGTCTTATATTTTGAAAAAATACGGCACCGTACAGACGGCAATGGGTGAAATCATTTATTGGAAAAATCCCGATATCGATTATCTCATGACACCGGTTTCAAAGGCAAATCTTTCATTGGACGATATCACGGGTTGGAATATTCCAGTCTATGCATATGACTATGAAAATGATCAGAATGAATTGAAAAGAGAAATCAAACTTCTGGATAAGAATTTGGTTCCACAAGTATTACAGGAAATCAGTAAGATTTATGGTTGATCTAGTTAACCCGTTTCTAAATCCAACTTCGCAAACATCGGCGTTTCCTACGCTCACAATGTCAACACAGACTGATATTGGACTTGCGCACAACGTCGAAATTACCAAGATTCTCCTATACAACCATATGGGCGAAGTGATTAACCTACGCGAAATTTTCATGGAATGTAATCTATACAATTCGATGTTCCAGCCGGGAATCTATGGCGACATCGTTATTCAGGATACACATTCTCTCATGTCTCGACTGCCAATCATCGGTGAAGAAAAAATCGAAATTGAATTTTATACGCCGGGCAATCTGCCGAAGTTCTTTCGCGGAATGGTCTATACGGTTTCGGATTTTCTCCCCGACCCAAAGGGCGCGAAATCTTCCTATGTCATTCGATTTTGCTCGGAAGAAATTTTCACCAATGCCGCTGTTCATGTCGCCAAGGCATACACAAACACCTTGACCGCAAATCTTATTGTTGAAGATATCATCAAGACGTTTCTGAATACCGAAAAGGTTCTCTCTATTGATCCTTGCCGCGAAATCCAGAAGTCTTTGATTATCCCATACCTTCGCCCGTATGACGCCATCGATTTTCTTCGCCAGCGAGTGAAGCCGGTTGAAGAATATTTGCCAGATTATTTCGAATTTTTCGAACGCTTTGATGGTGTTCATTTTCGAAACATCAAATCGATCATCGACACCCCATTGAATAAATCATATAATTTCTATGAATTCATTTCCGACAAGTTTTCGAACCAACGAGATATGGGCGTCGATATGCGCCGTATTATTTCATTCAAGATCAATTCTCGATTTGACACCATCGACAAGATCAATGAAGGTATGTTCAATAATGAAAATTTTGAATATTCTTTCGATGATAAACAGGTCTATTCAGAAAGTAAAAACTATACCGATTTTGCGGCTCTTTTATCAACATCGCGCATGAACACCGATGGATTTATCAATAAATATATACAGAACATTTCGAACGGATTGAACGGAAATCTAACGACATTCAAGGAACGCCGGGTTGATCAGAATTTTGTATTCGGCAAGCCGGGCGGAAATTACCTGATCAATCGAATGGCACTTCACCAAATTTCAATCACGATCACGGTACCGGGAGATTCGACGGTCGATATTGGCGATATATGTTTTGTCAATATTCCTGAATTCGATGCCGCCGCAACGCAAACAACATATGATCCATATCTATCCGGAAAATATATAATCGGCTCTGTTCGTAATCTATTCCTTGCACCTGACAAGCATACGCTTCAGTTAGACTTGTATAAGGATGGATATGACACAACGATTACTGGCATGAATCAATTACTAAGGGATAATATTCAACAATGAAAGATCACGTAAAGTCTGTAACAGATATTACTCACTCGTATTTCGACCAATTCTTTTGGTTTGCGGGTGTGGTGGAATCGACTTCAGACCCGTTATCACAAGGCCGCGTACAGGTTCGATGCATCGGCATTCATCCTGATAACAAGACAATGGTTCCAACGGCGGCGCTTCCATGGGCGCACGTCATGCTTCCGACGACTTCGGCGGGCGTGTCTGGTATCGGCTCGACTCATGGCCTGATTGAAGGCTCTTGGGTGATCGGGTTCTTTACCGATGGCCGCGATGCACAGATGCCAATCGTCATGGGAACCATTGCCGGTAATCCTTCCCCGTCGCCAGCACAGCAAGACCTAATCAACAACAATCAATCGCTATCGACAACGGCGGCGGATGGCACAGCCGGTTTGACACAATCAACGTCTGTAAACAATTTGGGTAATGTTCTGAATTCGGCTCTTGGCATTATTTCGTCATTCGGTACGCCGGGCGTCAACCTGTCATCGGTTGCCGGTATCCTGTCTGGCGGCGTCAATCCATTCAATCTGACAAACACAACGACACCACAGACCAACAACATTCTTTCGGCTGTTTCGACATCAAACGATCTTCGAACAAACCAGCTTTCGGAATCGATCAAGAATGGATCGATGGTCAATGCCTCGCCAGAACAGGGTAAAAATATTCTTGGATTTGTTGGCAAATATGGCGGCAATACCAATTTTCAAAATGCAATGTTTCAGGCGAACACAACCGCGCTTCCATCGACATTGAATCTTAATCCAAATACTGGTATTGTCGATGTCCAGACGAATTATTCGGGTGCGCTCGATACGTCAACCACAATGGCCGGATTGATTTCCATCGAACACAATTCGGTTCGTAAATCACAGGCCGTCGCGCCGGTTTCGAAATATCCCGGCCTTGACGCATTCCATTTCGTCATCACCGCACAGGGACAGGTATTCCCCAAAGAACAGCTTCAGAACTCGATTGAAAAGGGCGATGGCCTTGCTTCGATCATGGCGCGTGGCACGTCTGGTAATTCTATTCGAATTTGCATGATCGGTGGTTTGCCAGATGATGCGAACCGCGATTCCGTTGCCTCGTTTCAGGAAAGATTTTCGACACAGCAATACAATGCTGGCATTCGTCTAATCAAAACCTTGCTCAAGAAATATCCCGGCGCTGTCATCGAAGGCGGAAATTCGCTTGTCAACACGGGCGCGGTATCGTCTCCCGGTTTTGATGTCGCGGCAATGTTCAAAGATATTCTGCCAAATAATACGAATATTTCCCCACTCGGTACGCCTAAAATCCTTCCGACGACATTCACCCCGACCGCCAGCCTGACACCAAATCTTGCTAATTCTGCAACGTCGGTCTATGTCAATAATCGCGGATTTCAGGACACACGCGGTATCTATCCGGCCATTAACTATGGACAGGATCATAACACCATGGCCCGTTACAATGGCCTTTCGGGTGCCAAAAGAACACCGCCAGTCATGGAAGCAATTAGAGGAAATCTAACCAAATTTTCTATTCAGGAACCGCGTGATGCGTCCAATAGAACTTCTGTTTCCGAAACCGACCCGACGCAGGTTAAGCATGTCGATTGGGCCGGTGAATATCAGATGGCACACGTCATTCGTGAAACGCCGGGCGGACACGCGATCTATGCAGATGATACGCCGGGTAAAAATCGAATGATGATGGTTTCTCCAACCGGCTCGGTTATTGACTTTCGTCCGGATGGTTCGATTGCACAGATGGCGCACGGCGACCGTTTCGATTTGACCGAAGGAACGCATAATATCGTCTCGAATGGCAACATGTACGAAAACACAAACGGTTCTAAAAAATTGAAAATTGCTGGCGATTTCATTATCGAAGTTGGTGGTAAGTTCTCTGTACACTCGAAAGAGTTTAACGGCTATACGGTTGGCGATTATAACCAGTTGACCGAAGGAACATTTAAACAGCAAAGCAAGGCTGGCCATAATTTGGAAGTTGGACGCGACTACTCGGAAGAAATCGGCGGCAATCGCCAATCCGTTACTTCCGGCGCTGTTGTTGATCAAGCTGGACAATCACGTTCGACCACAACAACCGGCACGTCATCGACAAAAACCAATTATACGATTGATACGACACTTGGAAGCCGTATCACGATTACCCGTGGTAATAATCAGCAATCGACCAAAGGAATTTATGCAAATTATTCCGAAGGCAATATGTCACATTCGACATCCGGCGATTCCGCTCTTACGGCAACCGGCAAGGTCATGGCGCATGCGGCTGGAAACATGGAACTCAATACCGGCGCATTGATGTCGGTTATTGCCGGTGGCCAGATGGGTATCAAGGCGGCTTCGGCCATGTCATTGGATGGCGCGACGATTAAGCTTCAGGAAGGAACTCTTTCTGAATCGACAACCGCCGAAACACTGACACCTTTTGAATATCCCGAAAAAATTCAACCGATTGCTTCGATGATGAATTCAGAAGCCAATCCATCTTCGGTATCGGCAACACAAGGCATTCGCCAAGAAAACGAAGCTCACGACGAACCGGAAGGCGGCGGCGCGGATTCATCGTCTGCATCCTCGACTTCAGGCACCGATTCAGATTCGAATTCCAACGAAACCAACACCAATTCTTCGCCAGCCAACCTTGAACCAACTTCGCTTGGTGGATCGTCTGGTACAGGCTGTGAAGTGGCAAAGAAGCTTGTTGAACGTGGCATGACCGAAGAAGCCGCTTCCGCCTTTGCCGGTGGCTTTATGCAGGAATCGCGTTTCAACACGACGGCGACAAACGGTATCGGCGCTTTTGGTATTGCTCAATGGACATCTTCCGGTGGTCGTAAGGAATATATGCAACAGTGGACCGGCGGCGATACCTCGCTTGATAAACAGCTTGATTTCGTCATGCACGAATTGATTGAAAATCCCGGCAATAATGCGGGCGCGGCGGCACAGACTTGGAAGACCGACAACCTTTCGGACGCCATCAAATCAGCCGCTTCCTATGAGCGTTTTAATGGTTGGCTTTCATCAAAACAAAATGTGTTTTATGGTGGCGAATGGGGTTCCCGCGCGGGCTATGCAGCTTCGATCTATAAGGAATGCTTTGGCAAAGACCCCGGCAAATTTAATCCAGCTTCGGACTATAACCCGAACGGCACTGGCCTAAATAATGCTAACTCGGTATCGGACTCGACATCGACAACCAACACGGCTTCGCCAAATACTGGCATTGGTCCGGAAGCCTCGACACGCGGTAATGAAAAGAATGTTGATCTTCCGCCGTTGGCAACGCAATACACAGATCGAAATCAGAAAATTTCTGAATTCTTTACGCTCAATGACTTGCTTCGTTCGGGAAGCCATCGTTTCGATATCACATCGTATATCCAGACGCCAGCCGGTAACATGTCTGCCGATGAATTGGTTTCAAATCTTTCGAAATTGGCAACAAATGTTCTTGACGTAATTCAAAGACATATGGGCCGTGTCTCGGTGAATTCTGGTTTCCGTCCGATGTCATACAACCAAGGTATTAGAAACCGTGGCGGCGGGGCTGCAAAGAACTCGCAACACCAATATGGACGTGCTGCCGATATCGTGGTTGCCGGTCATTCGCCTTCAGAAGTCGCCAATTGGGTACAGGCTAACATTCCGGCTTGCCATGGTATCGGTCGATATTCGTCATTTACACACGTCGATGTTCGTCCCGGTGGTCGTGCAATGTGGCGTGGTTAATAAGGAACAAAAATGAATTATAAACTATTTCTTCCCAAGGGTGCCAAGGAAAGTGGCAATAATGTTATTCTGGAAAATGGTCTAACCTTTCCACGATACGCATTCATTGCCGTTCCTATTGTCGGAACCAAGGGCAATACTGATAATGATATCCTTTCGGAACTTAGCACAGAACCGGTATATTTCGATACCCGCACGAATACGTTCACTCTGAATAAGAAGAAGCGCGAAGAAGCTATTGCCAAGTATCGTCCGATTGAATTTCCGTCTCTATCAACATCTTCGAAAGAAGAAAGCGATGTTCAATTCAATTTCGATGGCTATATCAACATTTCTAAGCTGATTAATCAGGTAAAGCAACAGGTTTCGCAGATCAAGGAATATGAATCGAAGCTCGTTATATTTGAACAGGATATTGGTTATACGACTGTTCGTCTGGACAATACGATTTCGTACACCCTCGGAACGATTGGCGATAATGACGATTATACGGATTATGAATATCCACTTTCGCCAAGATTAAAATTGAAAAATCTTTTGGTCGCACAGCTTCGCCCGCAAGGTCTTCATGCACAGAAATCAGTTTCATCAAAGATCATTGCCCGCAACCTGAAAAATCTTGCGCTCAATACCTATGAACCGATCATTGAATATCTCATTCCGGATACGAGATTGGTTGAAATTTTTTCGGCATACACTGAAGGCAATTTCTATGCGCCCGACGAAGAATTCTATCTTGGCGAAGCAATCCAGTTGCGTTTCCCCGGCGCGTCAAGTTCTGCTGTCTATCTCTATGCCAAAGAATTGGCTTCCATGCTATTTTATTCAAAATTATATCTTGAATATTATCTTGATGCCGAACCGCGTATCACGATCATGTTGCCGTCTATCGATAATCCAAAACCGGCTGCATTCGCCACACGATTCGAACACAACATCATTCATGACTCGCGTTTGATCAATATCGACAAGACCTTCGATGATCGCACCACAAATACCGACCCTGACATTCTGTCCAATGGAGCGGTCAATTCTCGTATCACTTTGGTTCCTCTTGATCCGGAACGCGACCAGTTGGTTCTCCAAAATTTCATCAAGGATGCGGTCAAGAAAGGCTATGTCCAGTCCGAAGAAGAAGCCATCAAATTTGCGTATCTTACGGATTTGAATATCTCGGATGTCGTGGTTTCTCAGTGGACATTCAAGGACAAAAAGGCCAAGGACGATCCTTCCAAACCCGACAAGCCTTCGGACCCGAATTCAGAATATAACAAAACGCTTGCTCAATACCTTCCGCAGTTGATCAATTGCCCGCCTGTATCGAATGGCTCGGTTACCGGCTATCCAGACCAGACAATCTTTCCGATGATGTCTAGCGCGGCTTTCCGTCCGATTACAGACCCAACCATGATCTATAATCCACAGACAACGGTTGGCCAGTTGAATATTCCGCAACACGTTCGATTCAACAACCCGCTTTCGGTTGGAACGGTCGATGGCGTGACCAATAAACCAGAAGATGGTTATATCGGTGAAGTTGGCGGGAAGGCGGTTTATGCCAATCGTCTCGGTGGTCTTTGTGCCGGGCTTCGCATGATGGGCGGAACCGTAACGCCGGGTATGACCCTTCAGGCGGCGGTTTCCACGGCGGTTCCACAAAGCAACTTGCTTCAGGTCGTCGCGGGACTGACACAGGCGATTTTTGGTTTGACCGACCCGACCGGCGCGATGCTTGGTTGCGCACAGGTTCCGGCGACGGGTGTTGATCCGAACATGATGATTACCATGATTGCAATGATGATGGCGGCGGCGACACAGAAGAAAACGTCACCAATGACCTATGAAGAAATCAAACTTGCACAGGAACATTTGAGCGGCGCGAACACCTCGATTACTCGTACACCGGGCGGCGGCAAGATTGATGAAACTCGCGACCCGGCAAAAGAGCAACCGAATGTTATTACAAAAACAGACCAAGATGCAAACACAACACCGGCTGTTCTGGCGAATACTCAAATAAATAGTGTACAGAAGGTAATCGTTGAAGGGAAGGGCGTGGAACTCGAAACCAAGTCCGAACGCAAGGAAAGCCAAGACACAACATATATTAAATACGATAGCGGCACCAACCATGAAGACGATCTTTTGTATCGTGGTAATCCGTTCGCTGTTGTTGCTAATACAGTAGAGGCAATCATGACATGACGACTTATCAATACTCGACACACATTTCATCGGATTTCAAAACTGATTTATCTGTTCATCCAATTCGCAAGGATTTGTTGATCAATCGTGATGGCGATGCTGTCAAAAATTCGATTAAAAATCTTTTGTTCACAGGTCCATATGAACGCCGGTTCCGCCCGGCGCTCGGCTCTGGCCTGAAGAAATATCTATTCGAACCAATCACGGCAAGCACAGCCGATTCTATTCGTACGTCTATTATTCGAACAATTCAGAACTTTGAAAAAAGAGCCGAATTGATCGATGTTGTTGTGACGGTGACGGAAGATTACAACGCATATTCGGCAACCGTTGTTTTCCGGGTGATAAATAGAATTGAACCTTTAACAATCAATGCAATATTGGAACGTATCAGATAAATGGCTAAATTCATCCCCTCGCAGGAACTCGACTTTCTTGCATATCGTGACTCGATCAAGGAATACTTAAAGACGCAAGAGGCATTTCGTGATTATGATTACGAAGGATCGAACATGGCCGTTCTTCTGGATATCCTTGCATTGAACACAGTCCAGAACGCATATTATGAAAATATGATCGGCTCGGAAATGTTCATGGATACCGCATTGCTCAAAAATTCGGTCGTCTCTCGCGCCAAGGAATTGAACTATACGCCGCGATCACGATCAGCCGCCCGCACCTCGCTTACGGTTTCTTTTAATACTGCCAATGCGGCCCCGACTTCGATTACCATTCCAAAATATTACACGCTCAAATCAGATGGCTATGACGCAAATAATACCGCAAAAACTTTTACATTTATTGTGAATAATGCGGTCGTTGTACATCCGGACTCTTTTGGAAATTTCGTTGGTGAAGACATCATGGCGTATCAGGGGCTTTTGGTAAATGAAGCCTTTGTACATGATAACAATACCCGCTTTGTCCTTCAGGCCAACACCATCGATATTGACTCGATTGAAGTCAATGTCCAGAATTCCATTTCCGATACGGTGACATATCCTTGGAACCGCGTCAAGGAAGTCTATGGATTGAATGGCGTCTCTAACGTTTATTTCGTACAGGCATATCAGGACGACAAATACGAACTCGTTTTCGGCAATGATGTCATTGGCCGCGCTTTGACAACCGGCAATGTCGTTCGCGTAAAATACCTTTCGACAACCGGTGACGAAGGCAATGGACTGTTGACATTCCAAGGCACGATTGCCGTTGAAGGATATCCGATTTCCTCTATCATTGCCGATACCCGCACGTATGGCGGCGGCGAACGCGAGACAATCGATTCCGTCAAGTTTCAGGCTCCCCGCTTCTTCACGACACAGGAACGCGCGGTAACGGAAGCTGATTTCGAAAATCTGGTACGTCTCAATTTCCCGGCTATCCAGTCGGTTATTGCCTATGGTGGCGAACGCCTGACACCGCCGCAATTTGGTGCCGTGGCTCTTTCCCTAAAGCCTTTTGGTACGACGGGCAATGTCTCGGATACGATCAAAAATCAAATTATTGAATTTTTGAAAACCAAATCTATGACCAAGCCGGTTATTATCAATCCGGAATATTTCTATGTCAAGGTGACATCGAAGGTCTATTACGACGCGGATAATATCGAAAAATCTTTGAACCAACTGCGAACAGAAGTCGTTGAACAGATCAAGGATTTCGGTCGCGCCTCGCTTATGGATTTTGGTTCTGATTTCCGTTATTCGAAACTGGTTAGTGCAATCGATGATGTTGATACGGCCATTGTTTCGAATGAAACCAGTCTAAAGCTTATCAAGCGCTTTACGCCGGTCACGGGGTCTTCGGAAGATACCAAGATTGATTTCGGATGTCCTTTGCTCAATTACGGATTGGGTGAAGCCTTTACGCCGGGACAATCTGGTACGCTCGTATCGACGTTGTTTTCATACACAGTCGGAACCACGAATTATTCGGCATTCCTAGAAGATGACGGTATCGGCAACATTCGTATTATTTCGAATAATGCAACCAAGTCTGTCATTCTGTCAAATGCAGGATCGATTTCCTATGACACTGGCATTGTGAAGCTAAACAAAAATTTGAAAATTTCATCCTATGGCGGCGGCTATATCGCGCTTCAGGTTTCGATTAGAACGAAAGACGTTTTGGTCGATGCCAATCGCTTCCTGATTTTGGATGCTGGCGATATCTCGGTCACGATTGAAAAGGCTCCACAGTGAAAAATATAGACGCTATCGCGCATTTTGTTGAACATCAATTTCCAGAATTCTTTAAAGAAGATGGAATGAATTTTGTCCAGTTCGTAAAGGCATATTACGAATGGGAAGATGATCGTTCGCAGACGCGCAAGCTTATTGAATATCGTGACATCGATGAAACACTTGATAAATTCCTTATTCATTTTCAGAACGAATATATGCACCAAATCCCCAAAGAAATATTGGGCGACAAGCGTCTATTACAAAAGCATATTCTTGACCTGTACCGCGCCAAGGGTTCGCAGGAAGGCATTCGACTTGTCTTTCGTCTGTTGTTCAATGAAGAAATCGAAATTTATCTTCCTGCCGAAGACATCTTTAAACTTGATGCCTCGGTGTTCTATGAAGCCCGCTATCTGGAAATTTCCAAAAAAGACACGAACATTAATTTTGACGGGAAACACGTTTGGGGTGTGACATCGGGCGCAAAGGCTATTGTTGAAAATTACGAAAGCCGATATGTCAATGGCATTCTGATTGATATCCTGTTCATTACCAACGTTGAAGGCACCTTTGATTTTCGTGAATATATCACCTTTGAAGATCAAGCCATTGCCGACCGTCCTTATATTCTCGGTTCGCCACAAGAAATCGAAGTTCTAAATTCCGATGCGAATTTTTTGGACGGCGAAGAACTTCACGTTTCATCCTCGGAAGATGGCCTATATCTTCTGGCGACTGTTGACACACTGAAGAATAATTCGACCGGTATTATCAATTTCGAATTGGTCGATGGCGGCTATGGTTACTCGCTTTCCGATACGGTTGTTGAAATTACATCGGGTGCCAATACAATGGGTGCTGGCGCTCTTTTCGAAATTGGTACGATTGGCGGCGATATCTATTCGACCACAACAACCCGCAAGATCGTTGGCGATTATAAAAATGTAATTTTTGGCGCAAATAATTATGCAAATAGTGCCAACGACGTTTCGCAAATGAAGTTTTCCAATCGTTTCGCCATCCTTCAGGATGCCTTGGAATATGACATCGTTGATTTCGGTACGATCACTTCAATCAACGTGCTTTCGCCCGGCTCTGGATATGACGGCGACGTTGACGTGAAGGTCTATGACCCGCTTTATATCTCGCTACACCGTGGCGACGAACCGAACGGTAATAACGCATTTGTCTCGAATGAAGCCATCAACGGCAAGGGATTTGTCAACACACTGAAGGTCAAGAATTCCGGTTTTGGTTATCACCGCCAGAATGAATTAGTCGATTTTAATTCGACCGGCGATCTTCGCACAGTCAAGGGCAAACTCAAGCTCGGTGGCATGGGAACAAGCCAAGGTGTATGGCGTGACACCACATCGTTCGTTGATAATGATAAATACCTTCAGGATGATGATTACTATCAGGAATTTTCATATGAAATCAAGGTCAAGCGCAAGCTGGCGGATTACACCGACATCTTGAGACGAACTGTTCATCCTGCCGGAAACAAGCTCTTTGGCCGCGCTCGCATGATATCGGAAGACAAGGGGATTATCAACGATAGTTCAACTATCGGTACTCCGGTATTTGATGATTCATTTACACTAACACTTAATGGTGAATATTTGGCTATCATTGATGAATTCATCAATCTAACGTAACGGATAAAGAAATGGCAAGAACAAGAAATTTAGTTAAAATGATGGGCGATCTTATTGTCGCTGATATCTCGAATGCAAACAACAACTATTACATGTTTGCTTCGAAATATACAGAATGGGCGAATAACTTTGTTGCCGACGCGGCGAACGAAGCATATTTCGATTCTGATTTTGAAATCCGCGAAGAAATGATCTTTGGTAAAAAAATCAATGCAACGAACGTCTCTTATCTGGTTGACCGCAATACATGGTCACCCGGCCAATCATGGGCAATGTATGATGACCGCGACAAGACGTTGGAACAGAAAAAATATTATGTGATTAATTCAAATCGCGATGTTTTCAAATGCATCTATAATAACAAGGATGCCGCTTCAACAGTTGAACCAACAACCAAGATGCTTGATGTCTTCGAACTCGGTGATGGTTACAAATGGAAGTATCTCTATACTCTGTCTTCGGCCAACAATACGAAATTTGGTTCCACTTTTCAGATTCCGGTTGATGCCAATACCGCGATTTCGGGTAATGCTGTTTCCGGTTCGCTCGATTGCGTTGTCATCGAATCGCCGGGCCGCAATTATCGAAAATATGTCACGGGCCGCATTCAACAGATTGTATCGAACACAGTTTTCAAAATTGATTCCGAAAAATCCGCTTCCAATGGATATTACAAATACACCAATCTGTTCATCACGTCTGGTACCGGCGACTCCAACACAGCCGAAATTCTAAACCATTATACGAACACGTCTGGCATTTATATCCAGACGGCGAATGCGATGTCGCTGGCGCTCGATTCCTATTATTTGATTGCTCCCCGCGTATATATCGAAGGTGACGGAACCGGGTTCAAGGCTCACGGGATTGTCAATACCGCCATGGGTACGATCACGGGTATCAAGATTGTTGACAATGGCCAGAACTATGGAACGGCCAATGTATTTTTCAAAACCGACGACGCGGCGACCGGAAGTGATGCCGTTATTCGTGCGATCATTTCGCCGCCCGGTGGCCATGGCTTCGATCCGGTCAAGGAATTGAATTCCAAAAAGCTTCTGATCAAGACATCATTCATCAACAGTGAAGGCGGAAAAATTCCTACAATTCTTTCGTATCGCAAATATGGATTGCTTCGAAATCCAACCAACACGATCTTTTCGAATACCTATCCATACACTGCCAATACGTTCGATTCCACTCTGTCTTTGACACTGGATATCCTTTCGGCAAATTCGAATATTCAGATTGGTGACACCTTTCGCGGTCGCACCTCGAATGCTCTTGGCCGTGTCGGTTATGCGAACTCGACTTACATCATTGGTTCATTATTGGGCGGAACTTTTGTAAATAATGAAATAATTGATACCTCAAATGGTGTATTCGGTACTGCAAACAGTATAAATAATTCAGATTTGCACACATCTTCAGGAACCATAATGTTCTATGATACAGCAACCGAAATTGTTCGATCCAATACTTCAACGGAAGATGTGGGGTTGATTATTAATCTTTCTTAAAGGGAATAAATGTCCAATAAACTCGACACAAACTTGAACGTATCGCCGTACTTCGATGATTACGATGATACCAAGAATTTTCATAGAATTCTATTCAAGCCAACCGTTGCCGTACAGGCCCGCGAACTAACACAGGTTCAATCGATCCTTCAAGATCAAATCTCCCGCCATGGGTCTTACACGTTTAAGGATGGCGCAATCGTTGATGGTTGCGCGATTACCTATATTTCACAGATGCCGGTTGCGTATCTGAAGAACCGCTTTGATGTTGATGATACGTTGTCGCCTTTGGACATTGACGACTCGTTCATGCTCTATGCAAATTCGGGCGTTCGCGCCGCCGTTCTTCATTCCAAGGTTGGTTTCGAACTCACATATCCAGAAACAAATCGTTTTTATCTTGCATATCTTTCTTCTGGTAAGGATGTATCGAATAACGATATCTATGAATTCCAGTCGGGCGAAAAGCTTTATGTCTATAACGGCAATCAAAGCAAGTTCGCGACCTTGGATTCAAACAACCTTATCGATTCCATTTCGATCATTACTTCGAATGCAACGGCCAATGCCATTGGTACCGCATATGGTGTTACCACTTCTGAAGGTATGATCTATCAGAAGGGTTTCTTTATCAATGTCGGAAAGCATACCATTCCGGTTCGCGATCATGACCGACAGGTTAACGGTTATGTCATCGGTTTCAGTACCCAAGAAATAATTATTAATTCTGATCAGGATTCATCGCTCAAGTCTTTGGCCGCTGGTTTTGAAAATTACAATGCGCCGGGTGCCGACCGCCTGAAGCTTACACCGACTCTTATTTCCAAGGCTCGTTCTGACACCAACACCACAAATTTCTTTGCCGTCGCTGAATTCGATGGTGATTACCCGACCGAAACCAACTTTGCCGAAAAGAACCTTAATCAGCTTCTAGACGTGATTGCCGAACGTACTTACTCGGAATCGGGCAACTATTCGGTTTCGCCCTTCATCGTTACGCCGGTTGAAAATACCGTCAATACCGCAAACTTTGGATACCAGATTTCCAAGGGTGTTGCGTATATCAACGGATATCGTGTCCAGACCGAAGGCCAGACAATCTCGATTGACAAGGCCAACACAACCCGCGCGGCGGAAGCTCAAATCGTCACGGCCAATTTCGGTAATTACGTGATCGTTGATGAAGTTGCTGGCGTGTTCGATTTCGACAAGGTGACCGAACTTTCGATCTATGACGTCGCACAGAATACCATTTCCGAATATGAAGCTGTTTATACGGCTCCGGTTGGCAACCTAGTCGGTAAGGCCAACGTTCTTGGCTTCCAATACCTTCAGGGTGCCAAGGGTTCTAGCGGCGCTCGCTACAAGCTATTCCTGACAAATATTCGAATGAATTCCGGCAAGTCTTTTGCGACCGATGGCAAATCATTCTATATGCAGGGAACCTATGGTTACGCCAAGGCCGATGCTGTTTTGGAAAGCAACCAAACAATTTTGAAAGATGCTGATATCGGCACTCTCATTTTCCCGTTTGGTGTACAGGCGATCAAGCGTCTTCGTGACGAATTGGGCGGCAATGACACCAACTTTGTTTTCCGCGATATCACATCGGCAACGATGGCTTCGAACGGCACAGTAACGTTTACGATCAATTCACCGGCCAATGGTGGTACGGAAAAATTGAATTCTTCGCCCGGCATTCTGTCAACAACAAATGCACTGAATTACAATATCAAGCTTGCAAACAATGCATATTCTGCTAACCTTGCCGGTTCTGTTTCTGTCAATACGACATCGACTTCGGTCATTGGTTCTGGTACACAGTTTTCGACTTGGTTCAATCCCGGCGATTCAATTCGTATCAACGTTGGCGGCACCTTCTATCTTCGCAATATTGCTTCGATTGCTTCGAATACCGCCATGGTTCTCGACACTGCTCTTGGTGGCGCGAATACGGCTGCAAAAATTCAAAAATATTATACCGCTGGCCATGTCGTCAATCTTATGGATTTCGGCGGCTCGATTACGGTTCTTTCAAACACACAGTTTGTCGTTGACTCTAATCTCGACATGGGAACCAATCTTTTGGATTCGGGTACCGTGACGGCATATGCGGAATATCCGGTTCTTCGTTCGGATGCGGTTGAAGCCAAAAAGATCATTAATAAAAAACGTTATATCAAGATCGATTGCGCCACAAACGCTGGCGGCATTACCGGCCCTTGGGATTTGGGATTTGTTGACGTTTCCAAGGTTCGCAACGTCTATGTCAATGGCACGTACATTGAAGACAATGACCGTATCGAATGGTTCGTCATGAACAATGGCCAGAAGGACGGTTTCTATGATCATGCGACACTTTCGGTAAAGCCCGATTACAAATCACAGATCACATCTTCAACCAAGCTTTCGGTTGTCCTTGATTATTTCTCGGCCAACACTTCAACGGGCGTCGGGTTCTTCTCGGTCGACTCGTATCCGATTGACGATGCCAACACGGCCAACACGCTCGCTATCCAGACGGCGGAAATTCCTTTGTTCTATTCGTCCAAATATGGCCAGACAATCGATCTTCGCAATTCTATCGACTTCCGCCCGCGCAAGTTCAATACGGCCAATGGTGCCGCCAATACGCTGGCGTCTGCAACGATCAATCCGGCTGTTGCCAATGCCTCGTTTGATGTTCCCGGTTCCGGCCAATACATCATCGATCCGGACACGAATTTTCAGGCCGATCTAGAATATTATCTTCCTCGCGTCGATTTGGTTGTCGTCAATCGTTTTGGTGACTTCTCCATCCGTAAAGGCCAGCCATCGGAAAAGCCGATCATTCCAATGAACGAAGACGACTCCGTTGTCATCGCCACGGCAAATGTCACGCCTTTCCCGTCACTTTCGACACAGCAAGGAACCGATTTCGACCGCGACGATTTGGCCGTGGTAACAAATATCGAAACTGTTCTTCGATACACGATGGAAGATATCAAAATCATTGACGAACGTATTGCACGTCTCGAATATTACACGACTTTGAACCTTCTGGAAAGCCGCGCAAAAGATTTGACAATTCTTGATGAAAACGGCGTGGATCGTTTCAAGAACGGTATCTTCGCGGACTCATTCATCACGCACGAACTCGGCAAGACTTCGGATATCGAATATTCTATTGCTATCGATGAAGACGAAGGTTGGGCGCGTCCTAATTTCGAAGAATTCCCGGTTGACCTTAAATATGTTGGCGGCGCTTCGGATGGCGTGACCAAGACCGGTTCTTACCTGACACGTCCATATACTTCGGAAACATTTATCAATCAGCGTTTTGCGACTGATACCCGTAACTGTACCGCTGATATGTGGAACTGGTCTGGTAACATGAAGCTTTATCCGGCATATGACCATTACAAGGAAATCAAGGAAACCAAGCCGACAAAGGTTATTCAGGATTTGACCGACGCAACAAAGGTCAAGACCGGCAAGAAGTTCGGCCAATGGCGTACTGCGAAGAAAAAGAACGGCAAAAAGGATACTGAAACCAATACGTCAACAAGCGGTTCAACCACAACAACGGTAACCAAGACCAAGCTTGAACGTATCGTCAAGGATATTACTGCAAAAACCAAAATCGATAAACTTGATCTTGGAAAATACGTAACAAATGTGGATGAAAATCCTTACATGCGCTCGCGTATCGTTGCCTTCATTTGCTCTGGCATGAAGCCAAACACAGACATGCACGTTTTCTTTAATGGCGTGAATGTCGATTTGAATTCGGCTCCCGCTGATTTGTCTGGCGTGACCGAAGTTGAAGCCGGAAAAGAAAATGAAATTCTTAAGAAGAATGCAGCATGGGGTTCGCCAATTCGCTCGAATGCGGCTGGCGATGTCTTGGGAGTTTTCAAAATTCCTGCCGATACTTTCCGTTGCGGCGATCTGATTCTTCAGGTCACAAACGTTCCGTCTTTGACTGTGAATGAGTCTTCGATCCTGACAAATGCGTCTCGCGAATATGTCGCGTCATCGACAACGATTACGACTTCTTCAACCGTTCTGGTCACCAAGACACAGGTTCCGGTTATCAAGAAATCGATTGATACCAAGATCGATAGAGACACAAATTCGGTTACCGCTCCAACATTTGCCGATCACGGGCGCGGCGGTGACCCGATTGCACAAACATTCGATTGGGTTGTACCGGAAGCAATTTCGGGCGCATTCTTGACACAGATTGGCGTTTTCTTCTTTACCAAGGATCGTTCGCTTGGTTGCTCGGTGATCATCATGGAAACCCAACTTGGTTTCCCTGTCACAGAAAATTCGCTTGGTCGTGGTTATCTGAAGTCTTCAGAGATTTCGACATCGACCGATGGAACAGTTGAAACCATTTTCGTGATGGATAATCCAATCTATCTCGAATCTGACAAGCAATATGCGTTCATGGTTCTTCCGGACGGCAATTCTCCGGAATACAATGTGTGGACTGCCAAGACCGGCTTCTATGATGTCAAGACCAATGAACAGGTTTTCCAAAATCCTTATTCTGGAATTTTGTTTTCTTCTTCATCGGCGGACAACTGGACACCGCTTCAGACCGAAGACATGAAATTCAACGTCTATCGTGCTAACTTCACGCTCGGCACGGGTACCGCAGTATTCCGCAATGATGACGACGATTATTTGACTATTCGTGGCATGACCAAGGCCAATACGGCGCTTCGTGTTGAAATCGGTGATGCGATTGTCAAGGTGGTTGCAAATACAAAGGTAACCAATACGGCGAACGTCGGATATGCAAAGGGATTTGTTCAATTCTTTGATGAAGCAAATGATTTAATTTATTTGGATTCTTCGAATGGTAAGCTCTTTGCAAATGATGTCATCGAATTCCACCGCGCTCCGGACAATTCAAATTCGGCTTCGTTTAATGCCAATACTTTGATTGCCAATGCGACGATTGCTTCGGTTGACAACATCGAATATCACGCGATTGTTCCTCGCTTTTCAACGATCTTCCCAACCCGCACATCTATCGAATATGCGTTTACGGGAACTGATTTGTCATATGTACAGGATTCAAACTTCACGACGGTTCAACCCGAAACTGAAAATGAATTCATCAATGTGGCCAAGTCTTGGAATTCGAAATCAAATGAAGTGACTTTTGACGCCGCGCAAAAATCGGCTGCATATTCGATTTCGCTTTCGACGCAAAATCGTTTCGTTTCGCCGGTCATCGATCTATCGCGCAAGTCATCGATCCTTGTCCAGAACATCATCAACAACGACAACACAAACGAACATACTCGCCATGGTAATGCCGTGACAAAGTACATTTCTCAGAATGTTGTCTTGGATGATAATCTAGGAAATGCCGAAGACTTGAACGTTTGGGTTGGCGCTTATCGTCCTGCCGGAACCGAAGTTGAAGTCTATGTCAAGCTTCAGGGTTCGGACGATGGCGAAGTATTTGACGACAAGCTATGGTCAAAGATGATCATGACAACCAAATCATCGAAAGTCTATTCTTCTCCTATAAATAGAGACGACTTCCGAGAATTCGAATATCATATTTCGAATACCGTACAGCGTTCAATCGGTTCTTCAACCGATGCTTATTTGAATAATGGTATTGTTCAATATGCCCGCGCGGACGGTTCTTTGATCGTCGGTTTCAAGACCTTCTCACTCAAGATCGTCTTGCTTGCAGAAAACAAGGCTAAAATTCCGATTGCTGCCGACATCCGCGCAATCGCCCTACAAAAATAAGGAAAGCACATGGCATTTAATGATGGGTTCGTTCGAAGTGAAGAAAATCCCGGTGCGGTAATAAATACAGATAAAAGCGCTCTTTTGGCATACAAAGCCAAGAAAGCGCAATTTTCTAAAATAAATAAGATTGAAGAACGCATGGATAATATTGAATCTATGCTTGCACAGATTTTACAAAAACTTAAAGGTTGACTAATTAATGCCATCACTTATTGCCGTACAGCTATCAGATAATTTCGAATATTGGAGACTGCTAACCAACAACTTGGTTTCGTGGGCCAATATTGGCGTTTATGCTAATGGTACGCCAACGGCAAATGGCGCTAATGTCGTCATCGTTGGTGACGTAACAGCCAATACCTACAATCTTCGCGAAGTCTCGCCACAGATTTCATTCCAGAATGTCGCTAATTCGACGCTGGCATATTTGAAATATGATGCGGCTGCGAATGCGGTCGTTTTGTTTTCTCAGGCCGCAAATAATTCTCTAAGATATTATGCCAACGGCTCGCTTCAGGTTGGCGGGGTTCCTATTGTCACGATATCAGCCACACAGACGCTTACTGGCAAGACGTTGACTTCCCCTACCATCACGGGCGCAAACATCACTGGCGGCTCTGTATCGGGCCTGACAACTGATATCACGATTGCGGACGGCGGTACGGGTTCATCGAATACATCGGGTGCCAGAACAAATCTTGGTCTGGCCATCGGAACCGACGTTCAAGCTTTTGATGCCGGATTGCTTTCGGTAGCGAACCTGACAACTGGCGCGAACCTAATGATCTATACAACGGCTTCGGATGTTTATGCGACAACGGCGTTGACTGGTTTCGCTCGTAACATCCTTGACGATCCGGACGCGGCGACTGTTCGCACGACTCTTGGTCTTGGTAATTCGGCTCTGGCCAATACAACCGATTTCGTCAATGTTACAGCAACACAGACAATTACCGGATCAAAAACATTTTCGAATAATTTGTTCGTCTCGACTTCCAATGCAACGACATTGGCGGAATACATTCGCCTTACCCCGTCTGATTTTGCAGTTGGTAAGCCATATTTCACGATCCAGAAAACGGCCAATGCGACGGCATGGAATATCTCGCTTTACGATGGCGCGACCAATACCGGAACGATCAATTTTGCATCTTCGCTGTTGACATGGAATGGCGCACAGATTGCCGACCTTTCGACCGCACAGCTATTTTTAAATAAATCCCTGAATTCGCCATCGATTGCCGGTGGTACATTTTCGGGTACGATCAACTATGTCACACAAGCTATTAATTCAAATAATACGGTTCTGGCCACAACTGCCTATGTTGATAGAGCGGTTGGCTCTGGCGGTGGATCATTCCAACCGTATGATGATGCATTGCTTTCGATTGCGAACCTGACAACATCCGCTGATAAGATGATTTATTCGACGGCGGCTGATACATACGCGATCACGACTTTGACTTCCTATGGACGCCAGTTGATTGACGATACCGACGCGGCAACCGCCCGCGCGACTCTCGGTCTAGGCAATGTCGCCATAACCGCAACAACGGATTATGTCCAGACAACGGGCGCACAGGTTGTCAATGGCGTAAAGCAATGGGCGGGCGCAAACGCGACCACTTCGGCAGACGTTTCGGTATTTCGCCATAATGAAGCCTTGGCGACCGGCAAGCCGTGGCTCTATATTCAAAAATCGAATATTGCTAATGCTTACAACATCAATCTCTATGATGGCGTAAATAACAATGGCGTCTTGAATTTTGGTGCATCGCAACTTGCTTGGAATGGTACTCTATTCGGGAATGTTGTATTTCAGTCAACAGCCAATTTGATTTCTGCCAACACTAACGGTGGTGTGCAGACGATGAATGGTGGTCTTCAGATTTTCCATGGTACTGCGAATTCGTCAACAAATACAAATCTTTTTGTGGTTCGTCCTTCTAACTTTTCGACGGGCAATCCATCATTCACGATCCGTAAATCGACAACACCAAGCATTTATGATCTTTCTTTGTTCGATTCGACCAATAATACCGGCACGATTAATATTGATGCTTCCGCTTTCACTTGGTCTGGCGTTCCTCTTGTCACAACAACATCGTCACAGACGCTAACCAATAAGATCATGACTTCGCCGGTTCTTAATACGCCTTCTTTGGTTGGCGCGGCGGCAACATCTGGATTTTCGCTTCAGGGCGTCTTTACCATGGGTTCAACAACCAACGGCAATGCGGCCATGGAAATTGGTTACATCGGCGGTTCTGCAACAACACCACTTATGGACTTCCATTCGGGTGCGACCGCGACCGACTATGACTCACGTATTATCGCTTCTGGCGGTAATGGTTCGTCTGGCGGCGGAACACTTGCGATCTTGGCGGCGACATTCACGTATAATGGCAATCCGATTGCAACCCTGACATCACCGACATTTACAGGTACGCCAGCGGCTCCAACGGCGGCACCCGGCACCAATTCAACACAAATCGCAACCACAGCCTTCGCAACGGCTGCCGATGCTCTTATCGCCACTCCCGCAGGAACAATTTCGGCATTTGCTGGATTTACGGTTCCCACAGGATGGCTTGAATGTGATGGCTCGTTGGTTTCCCGCTCGACATATCCAAATTTGCTTTCGGCATTAACAATTTCTTTGACTGGTACATCCAATACCGCAAACGCGACTATTGTTGGAACATCCAAAGATATTTCGGTTTATAAATTTCAATTATATCAAGCGGTTGTTGAATCACCGGCAATCGGAACTGCCAATGTGGCCTATGTTGCTTCATCAACAAGCAACACCTTCACCGTGAATTCTAATCCCGGTCTTGTTGGTGTGGTTGCCAATGGTCTGAATACTTTTGTTATTTTTCCTTATGGCAATGGTGATGGTTCAACCACTTTTAAGGTTCCCGATCTTCGCGGCGAATTTATTCGTGGATGGTCAAATGGCCGAAGCGTTGATACTGGTCGTGGCATGGCTTCGTCACAGGCCGATGCTTTTGAAGCGCACACTCACGTTGTTGGTGCCACACAGGCAACCAACACGACAACCGGTGGCGGCGGCAATCGTCTTTCTAGCATGTCAGGCAACGATTCGACCACAGCAACGTCATCAAGTGGTGCCGCTTCTGAAACCCGCCCGCGTAACATCGCAATGCGTTACATCATCAAAATTTAAGGATATCGAATATGGCAAGCCCGACAAATCGCGAAGAATTTAAACAATATTGCTTGCGTCGTCTTGGCGCTCCGGTGATCGATATCGACGTTGAAGAATACCAGTTGGATGATCGCATTGATGATGCCCTAAAATTCTTTTGGGATTATCATTTCAATGGCTCGGCAAAGGTCTATTACAAGCATGTGGTGACCGAAGATAACAAGACCAACAAATATATCGAACTTCCCGAAAACATCAACGGCGCGGTTAGAATTTTTGATCTTTCGAATTCATTCGGAAATGGTGCCGGAATCTGGAACCTGAATTATCAGATTGCCTTGAACGATCTTTATTCTTTCTCTGGAATGGACCTTATTCCGTATTGGATGACACAAGAGAATTTGCAGTTCATCGAACAGACACTAACCGGCCTGAAGCCTATTCGCTATAATAAAAACCAGAATAAACTTTATGTTGATATGGACTGGAACAATATTGCGGTTGGTCAATACATGATCGTTGAAGCCTATGAAGTGGTTGATCCGGACACATACCAAGATGTTTGGGGTGATCGTTGGTTGGCAAACTATACGGTTGCCTTGATCAAGCGTCAATGGGGAAACAATCTTTCGAAATTTATCGGTATCAACTTGGTTGGCGGTATTCAGTTTAATGGCCAGACGATCAAGGAAGAAGCCGAAAAGGATATCGATGATCTTGAAAAGTCTATCATCGATAATTCACCACTCGAATTCATGATCGGTTAATAATGGCCAGTAATCCATATATCAATTCATATCATTCGGTGGCGGCTCAAAAGCTTGCCGAAAATTTGGTCGTGGAATCGCTCAAGTTCTATGCTCACGATGTCCATTATCTTCCTCGCAATGGTATCAATCGCGACAAGATTTTCAATGAATATGAATATTCAAATTTTTCTGTACATAAGGACATCGAACTATACGTCAAAAACGTTATGCAGTTCGGCGGCGATGGCCAGTTTCTTTCGAAATTCTCTCTAGAAGTTCGTGACCAGATGATTGTGACAATCTCTATTCGATCATTCAAAGAATTCATTGGTGATGATCTAGGAATGTTGCGACCCATGGAAGGTGATTTGATTTATATCCCGTTCCTAAACGCGGCATATGAAATCCGCTTTGTTGAAAATGCTGCCATCTTTTTTCAAATGGGAACGATCCAGTCTTGGGATTTGACACTAGAAGTCTTTGAATACTCCAACGAACGCTTTAATACCGGCCTTCCGTTCATTGATGACCTATATAATAAGCATGACTTTACCGATACTGCCGATTTGGAAGCGATAGAGCCGTTTGCACAAAATGAAAATATTCAGGAAGAAGCCGACCCTTTGATGGATTGGACAGAAGACAACCCATTTGGAGATTTATAATTGTTCGGAAGAAACCAGAAATTCTATGAAGCCCTAACCAAAAAATACACAACAATTTTCGGAAATCTGTTCAACGATATCTGGATTGACCGTTCGGACGGCACCAATTCCGAAGCACAGACGATGAAGATTCCGCTTGGGTTCGGGCCGCGTGAAAAGTGGTTGACCAAAAAAACCGAAGACCTAGACGGCGCTCGCGATGTGGCGATTACCCTTCCGCGCATGTCCTATGAGCTTGTCCAGATGGCATACGATCCAACCCGCGCCTTGAACCCCATGGGCCGCATTCGCGAAAGGGAAGCCAATCCAGAAGGCACCTATGCCAACATCTATAACCCGGTGCCGTACAATCTTTATTTTCAATTATCAATCATGACCAAGACGGTTGAAGATGGTTTGAAAATTGTTGAACAGATTATCCCTTACTTCAAACCAGATTTGACAGTGAGTGTCCAGCTATTCGAACAGATGCCGAATTATTTCAAAAATATTCCGATTGTACTAAATAACGTCACGAATGACGATAACTACGAAAACGGAAATTTCGAACAAAGAAGAACTATTATTTGGGTTCTCGATTTCACGGTCAAGGCATATTTTTATTCGGACATTCGTCATTCTGGCAAGATCAAGATTGCATTTACGAATATCTATCCTTCGTTCAATGCCAATACTCTGCATTCACAGATCACGACTTATCCCGGCCTAACGGCGAATGGCGAGCCAACAACAAACCCCGATCTGGCGATTGATCCTCACTTGGTCAATGAAGACGATGATTGGGATTTCGTAATTTTGAAAGAAGATATACCCGATGACGAATGATGAAAATTTCGAAGACCTTTTTGATATTGAGCCGGTCAAGCCGTCCGAAATCACGGTCTATGATGCACCAACCGACGCGGCGGAATCGTATGATCTAGAAGCCGCCCGCCAGAATATCCATCACCTTTTGCAGAAAGGCACGGTCGCGCTTGACGAATTGATTTCCGTCGCCCGCCAAGGCCAGTCTGTTCAAGGATTTGATGCGGTGACCAAAATGCTCACGGCGCTTTCAAATATCAACAAGGATTTGATCGTGGTTCAAGAGCAAAAGAAAAAATTAAAAATTGCCGACGATGAAAAACGAAAATCAGGCGATACCAAGCAAATCACCAATAATCTCTTTGTAGGAACGGCTGAAGAACTTGATAAAATAATGGAGTTAAAGCGTAGTGAATGAATATTTTGAACCGTATCGCGGTAATGCCAATCTAAAACGTGTTGGTCAAAGAATTAATTGGACAGATGATCTTATTAATGAACGAAGAAAATGCAAAGATGATATTCTTTACTTTGCTGAAAACTATATCAAGGTTGTTACGCCGGATGATGGTTTCGTAAATATCAATCTATACGAATATCAAAAGGATATTATTAAATCTTTTGTTGCCGAAGAAGCGTCTTCAACGATTGTTGCCACCTCTAGACAGGTTGGAAAGACCACAACGGCGGTTTGTATTATTCTTCACTATATTCTGTTTACTCCCGCGAAATCTGTTGCCATCCTCGCCAACAAGGCCGAAGCCGCCAAGGAAGTTTTGGATCGTATCAAGCTGGCCTATGAAGCGCTTCCGCTATGGCTTCAACAAGGCGTTGTCGAATTCAACAAGGCTTCCATCGTTCTCGAAAATAAATCGAAGGTTCTGGCGGCGGCAACGTCTTCATCGAACATTCGTGGTAAGACCGTACAGTTCGTCTATATTGACGAAACTGCATTTATTGAAAATTGGGATGAATTCTATACGTCGGTTTTCCCGGTTCTTTCGGCTGGTAAAAAATCAAAAATTCTTTTCACCTCGACACCGAACGGCTTGAACCATTTCCATAAGACTTGGGAACTTGCCCACAAGAAAGACAGTGAACCCGACAATTGGAATGGCTTCACTCCTATTCGCGTCACATGGCAGGAAGTGCCGGGCCGCGATGAAGCATGGAAACTGAAACAGCTTAAGGGCTATGACTTCGATTATCAAAAATTCTCACAGGAATATGAAGTCGAATTCCAAGGATCGTCGGGAACCCTGATTTCAGGCACCAAATTGAAGGCCATGGTTCATAGAACGCCGGTCACCAACAACCATGCTGGTTTGCTTCAGTATAAACAACCCATAGAAGGCCATACATACGTTTTGATAGCCGACGTGTCACATGGCAAGGGTCTGGACTATTCGGCGTTCCACGTCCTTGATGTGACCAATATTCCATACGAACAGGTTTGCACGTTCCGTAATAATCAAATCTCGACAACCGATTATACCGACATCGTGTTTCGCATGGGCAAGGCGTACAATGACGCCTATATTTTGGTCGAAAATAATGATTGGGGCGCACAGGTTCCGCAGATGCTTCATAACGAATACGAGTATGAAAATCTGATCTATACGAAGTCAACCGGGCGTCAAGGGAAGGGGATTTTCTTTGGACAGGGTTCCGAACAGGGAGTCCGGACAACAACGTCTGTCAAGGCCATTGGCTGTTCTATGCTCAAGGCACTGATCGAAGGGGATAAACTCTTGGTTCATGACAAGGCGTCTATCGAAGAACTTTCGACTTTCTCCCGCAAGGGCAAAAGCTATGAAGCCGAAGAAGGCAAGCATGACGATCTGGTGATGGGCCTAGTTCTTTTCGGTTGGATGTCGAATGACCAATTCTTCAAAGAAATAACCGAAAAAGATATTCTTCAACATCTTCGCGAACGAAACATGGAAGAATTGGAAGCCGAAATGCTGCCGTTCGGCTTCATCGAAGATGGTCAAGATACGTTCGATCCGTATTCCGAACTTTATTGATTTTCAGGTCTGTTTTTCAAATCGGCACGAAAATCCCGGCGCGATTTGGCGCGATATAAATCAAGCAAAACCTTTTCGGAATCAACGTCGAAAAGATCGACAATCAAACATGCGGTCACTGACATAAAACGAATTGGGTCTTCTTCTTTGAGCCATTCCGTATCGTCATTGTCAGTGATCCATTGAATGGCTTCCTTATAGCCGGGCCGCTTCATGCCGACTCCCTCAAAAGGTAGCAGTGGGGAAGATTGAAGACGAATTCCAGATAGGTGATATCGTCGGTTTCTTCGGACTGCATAATCCAGCGGATGGCGGTTTCGCGATTGGACGCGCCGGATTCGATGACTTCGGAAACGCGAGCTTCGAAGCGGGCGGCGGCTTCGTCTTCAACCTTGGCGTCATCATCCATCGTCCGATGATTGACGGCGACACATTCGGCAAGGAATGCGTCAAGCTGTTCCATCGACAACGAGTCGAAATTGATGTGGCGCGGCTTGACGCCATGGGCCGACTTGTAAACGTTGATGATGCATTCAACCTGAATTTCGCGGGCGGTAAGTGCAGTGGCCATTTTGATAACTCCTATCAATTCTTGTTGGCGTTTCGATGCTTGTGTTATGACACGGGCCGAAACCCATGTCAACAACAATTTTCAAAATTGTTTGGCTCAATATGCCAGAATGTTTTGCGGCTGGAAGACGATCAAACCACAATACGGGATTTCGAACATGGTCAATTCGTTGGACACCTCACCTTCATAAAAGGTGTTGCCGGTCTTGGTGACATGGGTTTTGGTGATCTTGACCCAAAACCGTTCGCCTTGTCCTTCCATGTGGCGAAGGCCGATCTTGACGACATCGCCATAAAACCGCGTCTCCCGATCTTCCTTGGAAGGAATTTCGAAGGTATCGGGACTGGCCGCATTCTCGACTTCGCCGTCGATCAGTTCGCCGTATTTCATGGGCGTGGGGAATTTAAATCGTAGCATTTTCCGACTCCTTAGTGGCACGAATCGTGCGTTTCGTCACCGGCCATAACCCAACCGTTGATAACTTCGAAAAGGTACTCTTTTGTCTGCATTTCCGCAAGGACATTGAGTTCCGCGAAAGCCTGTACAAGTTCCGGCTCCATACCGATGATCTTGAGAAGCTGGTCTTTGGGGGTGTTTTCATCAATAAACATTTTAGTTCCTTTCGTTTGATAGGAATGTTCTAAAATAATTTTTGTTCCCGGTCAACAACAATTTTGAAAAAAGAAAAAGGGGCCGAAGCCCCTTCCATTTTTAATCACGTCTCCAAAGTACCGGACGATTTGCATGAATTTCTTTCAAACCTTTTTCATCGATCAAAGCTTGAATGTTCGAACACAAATCACCGCGCTCGCGACCTTCCATTTCATAGATATAAAAATCGATCATCGCCAGACCATCGGAAGATAGTTGGATTGCCTTTCGAATTTCGGGCCAGTCTTGGGTCTGAAATAAATCAGTATCTTCCCAATCGTCGGAACGATCATCCGTCAACAGATAGATGTTTATCGAAGTTTCCATGGAATTGCGGGTGGTGGAGCAACGCTCCCCGACTTCAATCACGAAACGTTTACCGCGAGAATTGCGCATTCCTTCTTCGATTCCATACTTTCGAAGAAGCGCAATTTCTGCATGCGTGAGACGATATTTCGTCATGGCAGTTCCTTTCAATGTCAAAAAACAGTCCTTTCCGGACATCAATATAATACACTAATGCGCGGAAATGTCAAGTCCTATTTTCGAAGCTCGATTTTGGTAAATCCGGGTTTTTATAAATATCAAATAAAAACTAAGAGTTTTCATAAAGGAGAAAGACATATGGGATTTCAGGTAAGCCCCGGCGTAAATGTCACAGAAATTGACCTAACTACTATCGTTCCAGCCGTATCCACGACTGAAGGCGGTATCGGTGGCGTATTTTTGTGGGGTCCGGTTGAAGACCGTGATTTGATTAGTTCTGAAGGTGAATTGGTTCTCCGTTTCGGCAAGCCAACAAATTCAAATTTCGAAACATGGTTTACGGCTGCAAACTTCCTTGCTTATGGCAATAAGCTTTGGGTATCACGCGCCGCGTCATCAAACGCATACAATTCAATTTCTGTAGCGAACACCGCCGAAGTTGCGACTTCGAACGTACAGATTAAAAATTCATCCGATTATCAGCAAAAGACATTTGCGAATTCATCGATCCTTTTCTATTCGAAGTATCCCGGCACAATGGGCGACTCTCTGAAGGTTTCCGTTTGCGACTCTGCAAATGCCTATAAGAAGTCAATCACCCTTACCAATTCTTCGAACGTCGTCTATACTGTCGGTTCTAATACCGCTGTTGTCACCTCGAATGGCGCTTCGGTTCCTTTGCTTGCTGATTTGAACGTAAACGATTGGGTTTCGGTTGGTAACTCGACTGTCGGTATTCAGTACATGCAGATTTCGTCTGTCGGTACGTCCGCGACTGCTAACGGTATCTCGACTGCCAACGTCGCATTCTATGATCGTTATTACCTTTCACAGAATTACGTTGAAACTGCAAAAGTTGATCGTTATTGGGAATATTTCAACCTTGTTGATGGCGCTCCAACGACAACGGTTTATTCTGCCGACCGCAACGGCACTGGCGATGAAATTCACATCGTGGTTGTCGATGAAGACGGCAAGGTAACCGGCACTCCAAGACAGGTTGTCGAAATCCATTCTGGTCTGTCCCGCGCGGTTGACGCAAAGGGCGAACAGGGCGGCTCGATTTATTTCAAGGAATATATCAATCAAGCTTCGAAGTACATTTGGTTTGCGAATGCCCGTGCGGGTGCGCCTATCATTTCGGCTGGCGTAACAGCCACGGCGGCGACCACAGACCGTGCATACACTGCATCGTTCAATGGCGGTACCGATGGTGCCACAGAAAATACAATCGGATTGGGTGACCAAATCCGCGCGTATGATCAGTTCCGCAATGCCGAAGAAGTTGATATTTCGCTTATCATGAATGGTAAGGCTGTTTCGTCTCACGGTATTCGTGGCATGGGATTGGCAAAATATATTATCGAAAATATCTGCGAATACCGAAAGGATTGCATTGCGCTCGTTTCGC
Organism: Iodosphaeria phyllophila; assembly: GCA_025802455.2. Taxonomy (NCBI): domain Eukaryota; kingdom Fungi; phylum Ascomycota; class Sordariomycetes; order Amphisphaeriales; family Iodosphaeriaceae; genus Iodosphaeria; species Iodosphaeria phyllophila. Next base: position 43,322 of record JAOYMO020434220.1, on the reverse strand, counting down.
CGCAAATCTCGGATGTTGTAAATAATCCATTCCAAGAAGCCGAAAGCATGGTTCTTACTCGTAACGAAATCGGTTCGTCATCCTATGGCGTTCTCGACTCCGGTTACAAGTACCAGTACGACCGTTACAACGACATGTACCGTTGGATTCCGTTGAATGGCGATATCGCCGGTCTTATCGTCCGAACAGACGATACACGCGATCCTTGGTATTCGCCGGGCGGTTTCAATCGTGGTAACATCAAGAATGTTGTCAAGCTTGCGTTTAACCCTGACAAGGGCGACCGCGACTTGCTTTACAAGAATGGTATTAACCCGGTTGTCACATTCCCGAACCTCGGAACGGTTCTTTATGGCGACAAGACCTTGCTTGCAAAGCCTTCGGCCTTTGACCGTATCAACGTACGTCGTCTATTCATTGTCTTGGAAAAGGCAATTGCATCGGCTTCGAAGTTTACATTGTTTGAATTTAATGATGCCTTCACACGCGCACAGTTCCGTAACTTGGTCGAACCATATCTTCGCGATATCCAAGGCCGTCGCGGTATCTATGACTTTAAGGTCATCTGTGATGAAACGAACAACACAGGCGAAGTTATCGACCGCAACGAGTTTGTTGGCGATATCTATATCAAGCCCGCTCGTTCGATCAACTTCATTCAATTGAACTTTATCGCAGTTCGTACGGGTGTTGACTTCAACGAAGTAATCAACCAGTTCTAAAAATCTAAAAAGGGCCGCAAGGCCCTTTCTTCTTATTTGTGATCCATGAATTCTTTTTGGAACCGATCAAAAGACTCTTGAACGCGAGTCCATTGATCACGGTTCTTTTCGGTTGGCTCGCGGATTACCAAATCCTGAAAATATCCAGTGACCATGGCCAGACCGGCAAGGATCATCGCCATTTCGTGATTGGCGATCTTGTAATCATGCTCGGTCTTTTGCCAGTCGTTCAAATCATTGGTCATTGGGTTCCACCGAATGTTCTGCAATCCAGCCTAGCGCCGATTGACTGTCCGGAATGCATTTCCAATATTCCTCGCGGAAGAATTCGGCTCCCATGGTCTTGCATATTTCTTCATCCGGATATGTCTCAATCGGGACAAAGGTGGAAACCGGCACACTCTTGGTCACAAGAATGAAACCGAAAGAAGCTGTCATCAAAAATTTCAACATTTTTCTGCTGCCTTGTTGATTGCGGCCATGTCCAGCTTGATCAATTCGAAGGTGATCTTCGAATAATTTTGCGGCTGCAACATGTACCGTTCTTCGATACCCAATGCTTGGGTTACCTTGGCAATATCGGCGCGATTATAACCGGAAATCGCAGCGAAAAGATCAAGTTCCGAAGCGTCGTTAAGATGCATTTCCGGCTTCCTTTTTGGTTTCATAAATCATGGTCGATGTGAAATCATCAACCACATAATGCCTTGTGTGGCCTTCACGTTCCCCGCGAAGTCTGGCGAACTGAATTGCGTCGATGTTGTCAGGACATCGGGAGATTTCCAAACCCCGATGATCATAGACGATGAATGTTCCAAGAATCTTTTCCATTTCATGTTCCTTCCGTTATTTGATGTTTAAGACGTAACAATTTTGGAAAAAGAAGTCAAGGCCCCTTTTTGTATAAATATAAAGAAAAATCTTTTGTCTTAAAGGAGATAAACAATTGGCTTTTAACATCAACGAAATCAAGGCGAATTTCAAGTTCGGCGGCGCTCGCCCAACTCAATTTTCGGTTCTGATCACAAATCCTATCGCTCCCGGTTCTGACACACAGATGCCGTTGAAGTGCAAGGCGGCGTCTTTGCCGTCATCGACTATCGGTGTTATTCCGATTCCATATTTTGGCCGTATCATCAAGGTTCCGGGTGACCGCGAATTTCAGCCATGGACAACCATGATTGATAACGATGAAGACTTCAATATTCGTGACTCCCTTGAACAGTGGCACAATGCTATTAATGCAGCGGAACGTAATATTGCAACAAAAGGTTCCGCGCCTTCACTCTATAAGTCACAGGGTTCTGTAACACAGTACGGTAAAGACGGCGAAGAACTTCGTATTTACCAGTTCAATGGCATTTGGCCTTCGGAAATTTCCGATATTCAGTTGGATTGGGAAGCACAAAACCAGATCGAAACCTTTACGGTTACTTGGCAGTATGATTCATTCGAAATCGTTGGTGGCAAGACCGGTAATGGTGGCGGACGATAATTCCTCTTATAAATAACCAAAATAGTAAAGAGGAAATATAATGGACTTGTTATTTGGTTTTGAAATTAATAGAAAAAAGGATAAGGTTGATTATCCTTCATTTGTCGAAAAGACAGACGATGAAGGATCAACCTCTATTACGGCGGCTGGCGGTTCTTACGGTACCTTTCTGGATATCGAAGGAAACGCCAAGACCGATTCCGAACTCATTTCAAAATATAGAGAAATTGCTCGCGAAGCCGAAGTTGAATATGCCATTGATGAAATTATCAATGAATGCATCGATTCGACCGAAAACGATGTCGTGAATGTAAACACCGACAATCTAGAAGGTTACTCCGAAGCAATCAAGAATAAAATCCGCAATGAATTTGATCGTATCAAAGAATTGACGGATATCAACAATATATCGTATGATTTGATGCGTCGTTTCTATATCGATGGTCGTCTATACTATCATATTGTCATCGATCCGAACAATATCGGAAACGGTATTCAGGAACTTCGATATATTGATCCACGTAAGATCAAAAAAGTAAAAGAATTCAAAAAGGTCAAGGACGAAAATAATCAAAAATCGCCGGTAAAATTGGTGAAGAATGAATATTACCTGTATTCCGAAAAAGGCTTTGGCAAAAAGCCCGGCCCGATGGATAACCCGAACGAACAGACCAAGGCACTGAAGATCGCCAAGGACTCGATCCTTTCGGCAACGTCCGGACTTATGGATGAAAATAACAAGCACGTTCTTTCGTTTATCCACAAGGCCATTCGTCCATTCAATCAGCTTCGTTCGCTCGAAAATTCTGCTGTCATCTATGCGCTTTCCCGCGCTCCCGACCGTCGCGTTTTCTATATCGATGTCGGTAATCTTCCAAAGGCCAAGGCCGAACAATATCTTCGCGATATGATGGTGAAGCACAAGAATCGCGTTGTCTATGATGCCTCGAATGGCGAAGTTCGCGATGATCGCAAGCACATGACAATGTTGGAAGACTATTGGTTTCCCCGTCGTGAAGGCGGACGTTCAACCGAAGTCACGTCTTTGGGTGCCGGAACCGGTATCACTGGCCAGATTGAACAGATCGAATATTTCCAGCAAAATCTTTATAAGGCTCTGAATATTCCTATTTCGCGTCTCGAAAGCGGAACCGGATTTTCTATTGGCCGTCCTTCTGAAATCTCGCGAGACGAAATCAAGTTTCAAAAATTCATCACTCGTATTCGCAAGCAATTTTCGAAATTTTTGTATCAGGCGCTCGAAAAGCAATTGATTCTAAAGAATGTCATTGCCGAAGACGAATGGCAGTCAATCAAGAACAATATCTTCTTTGAATTCGCAGTCGATAACCATTTCACCGAAATGAAGGATTTGGATATCCTCATGGCGCGTGTCGATGTTGCCGACCGTTACCGCGAATATATTGGTACCGCGATTTCATCCACTTGGTTGAAAAAGAAGGTCTTCATGCAGACCGAAGAAGAAATCGAACAGATGAAAAAGGAAATGGACGAAAACGAAGATTCTCCGGTCACCATGCAGCCATTCCAGCCGGGCGGCGATTTCGGACCTGATATCGATCCTGAAGGCGATGCGACGGGTTCAAGTCCAGCCGACGAACCGGAAGAAGACAAGCCGGAACCGAAGAAAACATCCGCTCCCGCCAAGAAACCGGCACCCAAAAAGGACGCGGCCAAGACATCATCGCCAGCCGCAAGACCAACAAAGAAATAAATCGATTTTTATAAATATATGAAAATCCCTATAAAACAAGGAAGTAATCATGTCAGAAAAATTTAAATCTATCGTTGAATCGATCATGGCTTCTAAGCCGATTGATACAACCCTACTCTTTAATGAAGAAATGGCCGACCGTATTTCGGGCGTCATGCCGTCTGTTCTTTTGGCTCTCGGTGAATCGGTTGTCGGTCCTGAAGACGAAGAAGAACACGATGAAATAGCCGAAATCGATTTTGACGAAATGTCGGATGAAGATTTTACCGACCTTTTGAACCAGATGTCAGACGAAGATTTTGACGATCTTATTTCGGAAATCGATGATCTTGACGAATCCGAGTTGATGGAAATTTCTAAGGATCGTTTGTCCAAATACATCAATTCTTCTAGAGAAGATTTGAGATATCAAGTTGCAAAATCGTCTGATCATTTCAGCAAGGCGTCTAAAGCCACAACCAAAGGTACTGCATCACTTCAACGCCGCTCCGGTGAAAAGGCTTCTGACAAAGCTGCAAATCGCATTGTTGGCCTTACGACTGCAAAGCAAAAGCTTGCGAAAGAAGAAGTTGAATTGGACGAAATTTCGAAGGCTCGCGTTGGCGCATATGCTGTTGCCGCTCTCGGTAATCGTGAAAAGGCCCGCAATGCTTTGAACAAGGCGGGTTCGGATGCGTACAAGACTTCCGGCCATATCGACCGTGCCAAGCGTAATGGCCCCGACCGTGATTATGGCGAAACCGATAGCAATCATGCGGATCGTATTGACCGACTAAAGCGCCGCAAGGCCAAAGAAATTGCCGCCCGCGATGCCGCTGATCATACATACGACAAGCGCGGAAAAGGCATTGCAAATGCTTCCAAACGTCTGGCCAAGGAAGAAGTTGAACAGGTTGACGAAATTTCCGTCAAAACCCTGAAGTCATATATGAACAAGAGCAATCCACAACTAAATCGCAACCAGCCTTCCGACCCGATTAAACTAAAGAAGCGCACCAACCGCGAAAATGGCCAAAAGCAAGCCTTTGGAAAAATCAATAATTACAAGGTCAAGGTTGCCGCGACCAAAGAAGATGTCGATTTTACCGATGAAGAATTCGAAGCAATTTTGGAAAATATGACTGTTGCCGAATTTGAACAGTTGGACGAATTGTCTAAGGATCGTTTGAACGCATATATCGGCGCTGCCAAGAAAGACAAAGAATACCAGACCGGACGTACAAATCGTCATGCCAAGATGGCTGCGGATTTCAAAAATCCTACTTCCAAACGCAATCTGGAAAAATCATCGGCCAAGGCTCTTGACAAGACGATCAACCGCGCTCGCGGTATCGTTCATGCACAATCAAAAATTGCTCGTAAGAAAGACTAATCAAAAATGAAGAAATTAATCGACATCATCAATGAAGTTGAAGCTTTCAAGCAACCTCGCGATAAGCTTGCAAAGTCTTCGCTTGGCAAAAATGAAACCTCAAATCCGAAGACGGATGGTAACTTTGCTGTCAAGACCAAAAAAGACAAGACGCGCCGGGCCGATACACAGCCGGGCGCGGATGTCGATAATTACGAACGTCTTAATTTGAACGTTCGCGAAGAAACGACACTCGATTTGATTGATTTGATCAATGAAATTTCAAACAATCGTCTGGACGCCTATCGTAATGCGGTTGAACGCAAGGGATTGAACAAGGCTGGCGGAAAGCGTGTCAATGGTGACAATCTTGCTGCTGACAAGCGTTATCCCGGCCATGCGTTTTCCAACCCTGTAAAGGTCAAGGGAACCCGCAACGAGGAAGTTGAAATGTCTGAAGGTCTTTCGCCACTCGGCGCAAAGCATCTTTTGAATCGTCATCGTGCCGAAGGTGATTATTTCGATCTGGATTCCGCAACGATTGCTGATTTACACGTTGAAGCAACCAACATGGGTTATCGCGGTTCGGACAATGGTCATTCGCTTTCCCATAATTTCCATTCTCATTTGATGCGCAAGGCACAGAAGATGAATGAAGAAATGGAATTGGAAGAACAGTATTCGGCAACGGTCTGGTCGAATGGTGGCAAACATGAATGGATTATCTCGAAAGGGGATGATGTTCATAAACGCTCTGGTTTGATTCATTCTTCCCGTGCCAAGGCGATTTCTGATTTGAAGAAAAACATTCCGAAAGATGCCAACGAAGAAGTTGAACAGGTCAATGAAATTTCGACAAAGACGGTCAAGAGCTATGGCAACAAGGTCATGAAGCAACTTACGTCAATGAAGAAAGACCAGTTGAAGGGCAAGCGTCTTACTCCGGATGACAAGTCCACACTTCGCAAGCGTGTTTCTGGTCTTCAGGCCGCACAACGTCATTCCCACAAAAAAGGCTATGCAAACCAGCCTTGGCATGAAGAAGTCGAACAGGTCGATGAAATTTCGTCACAGCGTAAGGCGGACTATTTGAGTGCGGCCAAGAAAGACATGCAAGTCAAAAAGGCTGGATACCAACACACTCGTAATGGTGATCCGGAATATGCGAAAAAGCTTATGGCAAAAGCCTTACAGCGTAAGAAAATCATGAACAAAGTTTCCGAAGATGTTGAATTGGATGAAATTTCGACAACAACGCTTCGTTCTTACAAAGGTAAAGCCGAAAAATCAATGTATGACATGGCCGCAAAAGTTGGCGGACATTACAGAGATACTCATGGCAAGACCGTAAGTGCGGAAAAGAAAAAAGATATATTGAATACTTCGAAGAAAAGCGCACGTCGTGCAAGCTTTATTCGCAAGGCTCAAAATGTCATTAATTCGGGCGAACGTGACTAATGAAATCATTTTTGGAATTTATCTCTGAAGACACCGTAACCCACGGCTGGACAACCAAGCGTACCAAGGCAAGCTACGATTGGGAAGTCCATAAGTGGGAATATGGCAAGGACAAAAAGACCGTTCATCGTGGTTCCGAAGAATCCCGCGAAAAGGCCATTGAAAAGGCCAAGGGACACCACAAAAAACTAGAAGCGGCAAAGAAAAAGGCAAAGAAGAAATGAAATTAATAGTCGAAAGAGTCGATGAAGTTGCTGTCATTACCGAAAGCGATGCGACAACCGGCACCAAAAAACTTTATATCGAAGGCATTTTCTTGCAATCCGCACTGGTTAACAAGAATGGTCGTACGTATCCAGAACACGTAATGGACAAGGAAGTTGCCCGTTACGTCAAGGAAAAAATTGATAATCGCACAGCCTATGGCGAGCTTGGCCACCCGAACGGTCCAAAGATCAACGAAGATCGAATTTCACATCGTATCGTTGGTTTGACCAAGGAAGGCACCAATTACATCGGCAAGGCGCATATTTCCTCGACTCCGATGGGTGACATTGCCCGTGGCCTAATTGGCGACGGCGGCAAGCTAGGCGTTTCCTCGCGTGGCATGGGTTCCCTGAAGGAAAAAAATGGAATTATGGAAGTCCAGTCCGATTTTTGGCTGGCGACCGCTGGCGACATCGTAATCGATCCTTCCGCTCCGGAAGCATTCGTCAATGGAATTATGGAAAATGTTGACTGGATTTATGATGAAAAATTCGGTTGGAAGGCAATGCAAGTTGTCGAAAGTATTAAGGCCGAAGTTCATGCCAATTACAAGCAAATCGATGAAGATGCGCGTTTGATCATGTTTAATCGCTTTATCAAGTCGATTTAAGCGCCAAAAAACAGTTTCGTATAAATAAAACAAAATACATTAATAGGAGAACATCCAATGGATATTAACGAAATCATGAATTCTCTTACGGAAGAAAAGAAAGTTGCACTTCAGGAAGAACTAGACACTCTGAATGATCTTCACGCCAACTCTATTATTTCCGAAGGAGAACTTCAGACACTTACAAAGAAGACCGTTGATTCGTTCATTCTTGAATTTAAAGCCGATGGCGAAGACTCTGAAACTGCTGAACCTGTAACGGGTGCCGGTGGTTCTGCAAAGAAGCGCAAGGCCGATGTGTTCAAGTCGAATAACGAAGGCTCTGCCGATACGGTTCCTGATCTAGCTGGCATTAAGGGCGGCAAGTTGCTCGATTCCGGTAAGACTGCAAAACAGACCGCTCCCCGCCTCGCGGACAAGCGCAACGTCAAGGAAGAACTCTTTGCCGGTGATGAAACCATTTCCGAAGAATTCAAGACCAAGGCAACAGCTATTTTCGAAGCTCGTATTGCCGAAGACCTTGCCGAAGAAATCGAACGTCTAGAAGCCGAATACGAAGCAAAGCTTGATGAAGAAATCGAACGTCTTGAAACAAAGATGGATGAATACATGGATTTCGTCGTTGAACAGTGGTTGGAAGAAAATGAAGTAGCAATTGAATCTTCTGCCAAGGTTGCCGTTGCTGAATCCTTCATGGTTGGCCTTAAGTCACTATTTGAAGAACACAATATTGATGTCGAAGATGCAGAACTTTCCGTCATGGAAGAAATGCAGTCTGATATCGAAGCCCTTGAAGCCGCTCTTAACGAAGCTGTTGCCAAGAACATCGAATTTGAAGCCATGATTTCCGAAGCAACTCGCGAAGAAGTCGTGTCCGAAATTGCCGAAGGTTTGACCGATACACAAAAGGATCGTCTAACTAACCTTTCGGAAAAAATCTCTTATTCTGACATGGAAGAATTCAAGTCGAAAGTTTCGACAATCAAGGAAGCCATGATCATTAAGAAGACTGAAAAGGCCGAAGAATTCCTTAATGAAGAATTTGAAGTCGAACTAACAGAAACCGTTGAAAAACTCGATGATGCAATGGCGGGTTACGTCAATGCGGCTTCCAAAATTTTCAAAAATTGATTTTTTATAAATAAAATAAAAAGAACTTGAAGGAGTACAAACAAATGAGTCTTGATGTTATTGCGCAAGAAAAGTCAAGAATGGAAGCTTTGGTATCCAAGTGGAAGCCAATGCTTGAACATGCTGACCTTGCCCCAATTAAAGATCGCCTAAAGCGCTCGGTTACCGCAGCACTTTTGGAAAATACTGAAGCCGATTTGAAGTCCGCACAGGGCTGGTCGCCACAGACGCTTATGGAAGCATCACCGATTAACCAGACTGCAAACATTGCTGGTTACGATCCGGTCTTGATTTCCCTAGTCCGTCGTGCGGCTCCGAATCTTATTGCTTACGACATCATGGGCGTACAGCCTATGTCCGGTCCGACCGGCCTTGTCTTCGCAATGCGTTCGAAGTATGCCAACTCGACAAATGCCGGTATTGCCGAAGCATTTTACAACGAAGCTGATACCGCGTTCTCTGGAACTGGTACACATGCTGGTACGACTGGTACCGCTAATACTGCCAACTCTGGCGGTGGCGTTACAACTGCCAACATGGAAACGAATTCAGCATTCACTGAAATGACGTTCTCTATCGAAAGCCTTTCTGTCACTGCAAAGTCACGCGCTTTGAAGGCCGAATGGTCAATCGAAATGGCGCAGGATTTGAAGGCCCTTCATGGTCTTGATGCCGAAAGCGAACTTACGAATATTCTAACGACTGAAATCCTTACCGAAATCAATCGTGAAATGATCCGTACAGTTTACACGACTGCCGTCACGGGTGCCAACTCTGGTACGACTGCCGTTGGTACATTCAACCTAGACGTTGACGCAAATGGTCGTTGGTCTGTTGAAAAGTACAAGGGCCTTATGATGCGTATCGAAATGGAAGCCAACGTTATTGCTAAGGACACACGTCGTGGCCGTGGTAACATCATCCTCGCTTCTTCGGACGTTGTTTCGGCTCTGGCTATGGCTGGCGTTCTTGACTATACCCCGGCGCTTGACAATAACAACAACCTTACCGTTGATGATACTGGCAACACCTATGCTGGCGTTCTGAATAAGAAGTACAAGGTTTACATCGATCCGTACGCCGCTGGCGATTACTTGGTCGTTGGATACAAGGGTTCGAACCCATTCGACGCCGGTGTATTCTATTGCCCATACGTTCCGCTTCAGATGGTTCGCGCCGTTGGCGAAAACAACTTCCAGCCTAAAATCGGCTTTAAGACACGTTACGGCGTTGTCGCTAATCCGTTCGCACAGGGCTTGGCCGTTGGTAATGGCGCTCTTACAGCCAACACAAACAAGTATTACCGCCGCATGTTCGTTTCGAACATTCTCTAATAAGAGCGGAAAATATAAAATTAAAAAAGCCCGGTTTTTACGCCGGGCTTTCTCTTTGCAGCGAGCAATTTATGATCGGGAGACATGACTAACCCGACCATGCTCATGTCTTACCGCGAAGATGCGATTCTGTCAAGCGGGGCTTTCAGGACAGAAAATTTATAGGTCGTGGCGTTGTTGAAGGCACTCGAAAACAGCGAGATAGTCAAAACAAGGGCCGCAACCCAAACACAAGGATACAAAGTGGTCATTGTATTCTCCATGGTTAAGAACACAGAGAGAATGACACCTGATTCGGCTTAAGTCAATCGAATTTTACGTCTAAAATATCATCGGGCAAAGAACCGCCCATTTCGGTATCCATCCAATCATAATTAACGGATTTATGCTCATATGAATGAACGGTTCCACCGTGTTCCATGATTATATCAAATGCCGTATCCGCTCCCAACGAATGATCCTGATAAATCAGATCGCCGTTTAGATACAGACCAACCCAATCGTCACAATCGGCCATAATATAATTGTTGATCATTTCAGTTTGCTTTCATCGAATTCTTCAAAAGTCATCTTTGCCGGGCAATATTGCATTTTACCGTTTCGATAATAGGTAACCCACCAATCGCCAGCTTCCTCGCCACGTCCTTCTAGTTTGAACGTGTCATCCGGATATCGAAGGGAAAAATCCTTCATGTCCACATCGTGATCGTACCATTTGCAGTCGCAATCGAATGGATTTCCGTATGACAGGAAATGCGAGACAAATTCTTCCAGCGAAAGCACGACACCCAAATCAATTTTCATTTTTTCTGACATCGGTCCAACCGTGTCAATTTCATAATTCGTATAATAACCCATATTAGCCTTTTTACATAAATATTGAATAATTCAATTTAATCACAAGGACACGAATTTGTCAAATAATTTCCTATCAAATTTGAATTTTGAAATGACTCTTACCCGCCTGAAGGAAACGTCATTCATGGTTCAATCGCTCTCGCTTCCCGGCATTTCATCGACTCCGGTTCTGCGATCTAACCCATTCACGACAACCCCGATTCCGGGTGATCATGTCGAATTTACTCCCTTGACCGTCTCGTTTGCCGTCGATGAAGACCTGACAAATTACATGGAAATCTATAAATGGATGGTTGCTTTGTATTTTCCAAACAACCATGCACAGTTTAAGGCTATAGCCGAACAGGTTCCCGGCGTTCCCGGCATTTATTCCGATCTTACACTTCAGACGCAAAGTATTGGCAAGCATCCTCTATCGACCATTATTTTCTATGATGCTTTCCCTGTTTCTCTTTCGGAATTGAGTTTCACATATCAGAACCCTGATGTTGATATCATTACTTGTTCGGTTACATTTTATTATAGAGAATTCAAATTTTCTTCTTGACAATTTAAAATTTTAGATATATAGTTAACGCTTGACTTTATGGAGAAATAATGACGCTAGAAGAAATTTTCGATAGTTGGGAAAAAGACTCGGTTACGCCAACGGAATATAATATCGCGCTCGAAAGCCTGAAGACACCGGCACTTCACCACAAATACCATAAGATATTATCGTTCGAACGCCTGAAGCAAAAGCAACTAGAAGGCAAGTTGGACGAACTAAAAAGAATAAAATCTGAATATTACATGGGAACACTGGACACCGAAACCATGAAAGAACGTGGTTACCGTCCATTTAAAATTCGTGTTCTGAAGACCGATGTTTCAACTTACCTGAATTCTGATCAGGAAATAATCGACACAAAAATGCGCTATTCAATCTCGACCGAAAAGGTCGATGCGCTGAAATCAATAATCGACATGATCATGAAAAGAAGTTTTTCGATTGGCAACGCCATCGACATGATCAAATTTAATGCGGGTGCTGTCTAAGACTTTATGATAAAAATTAAAAAATTGAATGAAGTTTCCATGTTCATCGATACCGACCGTGGAACTCTTCAGGAGATATCAGACCGATTTTCGTTCTTTGCTCCAAATTACAAGCATATGCCGAAGTTCAAATCTCATATATGGGATGGCAAGATTCGAATTCTGAATAACAAGACCCATACACTTCCGATTGGTTTGGCCGAAGACTTGGCCGAATTCCTGAAGATGTCGGGTTATGATTTCGAATTCGAACCGGGAATTATGGTCAATCGCGATATTTCGATGGAAAAGGTTTTGAAATTTGTCGAAACCCTAAACGTCCCGGCGCACATGAAGCCGCGTCAATATCAGTTGGAAGCTTTCCAGCATGCATTGGCTCGCCAGAAATCCGGGTTCCTGTCGCCAACATCTTCCGGCAAATCATTCATCATGTACCTTATCGTTCGCTTTATGCTCAAGAACGAAAAAGAAACTTTGATAATTGTTCCGACTATCAATCTGGTTCAACAGTTGAATGGCGATTTCGCAGAATATAACCACAACAAATTTCTGGACACACACTTGATTTCCGGTGGTCTAGACAAGACGGCAACCAAACCAGTAACCATTTCGACTTGGCAATCATTGAAAGATATGCCGAAAAAATGGTTTGATCGTTTTGATTGCGTGATGGTCGATGAAGTGCATGGAGCGGAAGCCAAGGAACTTTCTGAAATGCTCGGCAAGATGGATCAATGCAAATATCGCTTTGGCCTAACTGGCACAATGCGCGATACGATTTCAAATCAGATGTCTTTGGAAGGTCATTTTGGCCGGTTCAAGGTCGTGACGACAATTGAGGAATTGGAAGCGGCTGGATATATTTCAAAATTGAATATCAAGGTTACGCTTCTGAAATACCCGGAAGATGAAAAGAAAATCATTCGGAACCTGAAGACCGTCAAGGCTGGCGACAAGCCAACCAAACAGGGTCTTGGCGCGAAAGCCTATGCCGATGAAATGGCCTATATCGACGCTCACAAGCGCCGCAATGACTTTATCGTCAAGTATGCCAATTCTCTGAAGGGAAACGTACTTATCCTGTTTAAGCGTGTCGATAAGCACGGCAAGATTCTCTATGATATGCTTCAGGAAGGCTGTCCGGACGCAACCGTTCGTTATGTCTCTGGCAAGGTCGATGTCGATGACCGCGAAGAAATCCGCAAACTGGTCGATACGTCTGAAAAGAAGGTGATCATTGCCGGTTCGCTCGGCACGATGTCAACTGGCGCAAATATGAAAAAACTTCGCCATATTATTTTCGTTTCTTCAACGAAGGCGAACGTTCAAGTTATGCAGTCGATTGGCCGTGGACTCCGTCTTGATGGCGGCAACAACCTTGTGACGCTTCATGATCTGGCCGACGACTTTCGTTCGGCTTCCTACACAAATGCTTCTATCAAACACCTGTTCGTACGCCTCGAAATGTATGATGCAGAAAAATTCGATTACGAAATCACATCATATTCCATTTAGCATCCTATCGGATGCGAAGCGAAGCTTCGGTACAATCAATTAGTGATAACTGAATAGAAGATATCATTAGTTACCGTTACACTCATTATACAGAACATCAAAATGATGTCAAGAGGTAAAATTCAAATTTATGCGTAAAACTAAAAATTACATCAACAATCGAGATTTTTACGACGCCTTGGTAAAATACAATCAACAGGTCAAGGACCATGCCGAAGGAACCCGTAAGAAGCCCGCCGAAATCTCGGATTATATTGGATCGTGCTTTATGCAGATTTCTCGCCGTCTGGCGACCAAGGGTAATTTCTCCGGATACAGTTATAGGGATGAAATGGTTGAAGATGGAATCGAAAATTGCATCGTGGCCATTAATTCATTTAATTGCGACAAGTACGAAAACCCGATGGCATATTTCACACAGATCATCTGGTACGCATTTCTTCGCCGTATCGATAAAGAGAAGAAGCAATCATATATTAAACATATGTCTCTTGTCAATGCCTCAATGACGGATTTGGTCAATGGTGGCCATGAGCTTCACGACGTTCGCGCGATGATCGATGACGAAAAGGCCGCGTCCTATGTCAAAAAGTTTGAAAAAAAGAAGAAGGAACCGAAGGTCATTGCGACCGATGATTCTGTTTTCCATGATCGGAACAATGTGGTCTAATGGCAGAAATTTTAAAATTTAACGAACTCGGAAGTGCTGCCCAAGAGCAATTTATTAATCATGCCCACTTGCTAATCGATAATAAGTATGTTACAGGTTATACGGTTGAAGCGCTGGCCGAACAGGTCTATGATAATTATATCAAAGAGCGCCTTGATAATCCCACTCCCGAACCTGTCAAAAAACGAAATAGTTTTCTGGACTATGATCGGGAAACCCTTCTGAATATTCCTGAAATTAAAAAGGACGATAATTGGCTAAAATAGCAATTATTGCCGACACCCATTTTGGGTGCGGTAACGACTCGAAACACCTTCTAAATAATCAGCTTCGATTTTTCAAAGAAATCTTTTTCCCCTATATCGACAAGCAAGAAATCAAACATGTCATCCATTTGGGCGATGTGTTTGACCGTCGCAAATACGTGAATTTTGCGACCGCACAGGCCGTCAAGAATGAACTGTTCAAGCCGCTCTATGAGCGCGGTATTGAAACGCATGTCATCCTCGGCAATCACGATGTGTATTACAAAAATACCAATTCTGTCAACAATATGCGCGAACTCTATCAGGCCGAAGACGGCACCTATTATGGCGGAATGCGTGTATATGAAGGCCCCGAAACCATAAATATGGCCGGTACAGAAATCCTCATGCTTCCTTGGATTTGTGCCGAAAACGAGGGGAAATCATATGAAGCTATCAAAAATTCCACAGCAACTATTGCATGCGGACATCTTGAATTGGCCAACTTCAAAATGTATCGGAATAGCATTTCGGATCATGGTATGGATCATCGCGTATTTAGCGGCTATGATGTGGTGTTTTCTGGCCATTTCCATCATCGTTCCACTACTGGTAATATATGGTATGTTGGTTCTACCGCGCAATATACATGGTCTGATTTTGGCGATGTTCGCGGGTTTCATATCCTTGACACCGAAACAATGAATGTCGAATTCATATCCAACGATTTCGCCATGTTCAATATTTACAATTATGACGATGCGGCCAAGACGCCAGAACAGATGATGAATTTTCCGACCGAACGTTTCGCCGGAACCAACGTCAAGATGATTGTAAAAACCAAAAATGATCCGTTCCTTTTGGAAAAAATGATTGAAAAGTTTGAAAAATCTGATATAGTGGCGCTTCAGATTGTGGAAGAATATTCCCTCTATGGTCTTGATTCCGATGTTGCCGAAGAAGACATTGACGAGTCCGAAGACACCCTTTCCCTTATTATAAAATCCGCCGAAGCCATTGACGATATTGCAATGCAGATACAGGCGAAAAAAATACTCACTGAAATTTATTACGAAGCAATGGCGCGTGGATGATCAAATTTACAACAATTCGTTACAAGAACTTTCTTTCTGTCGGGAACTCGTTTTCCGAATATCATTTTGGAACGCACCGCACGACACTGTTTGTCGGTAAGAATGGCGCTGGCAAATCCACCCTTTTGGACGCGATCTGTTTTGCTCTGTACAACAAGGCGTATCGCGACATCAATAAGCCACAGCTTGTTAACACGGTCAATAAACGTGACATGGTGGTTGAAGTCGAATTCTCCATCGGCTCGAATGATTACATGATCCGACGCGGAATGAAGCCGGTCATTTTCGAAATTTTCCAGAACGGCAAGATGCTTCCGCAGGATGCCAATGCGCCGGATTATCAGGACTATCTAGAGGCATTCATTCTTCGCATGAACCACAAGACCTTTTGCCAGATTTGCATTCTAGGCACCGCGTCTTTCACGCCATTCATGAAACTTACGCCAGCCGCCCGCCGTGAGGTGATCGAAGACATTCTGGACCTTCAGGTTTTCACAATCATGAATTCGATCCTCAAGGAACGTGTTGACGAAACCAAGGACGAAACCAAGGATGTCGATTCGGCACTGAAAATTTTGAACGAAAAAATTGCAATGCAGGAAAAATACATTGCCTCGATTCAGAAGAACACCGACGAATTGATTGCCGAAGTCGAAGGCCGCATTTCCGAATACCAGAACACCATTTCCGACGCCACAGAAGCGGTTATGACGAACAATCGGGAAAAAGATGTATTGATGGCCGATGCAGACGATCCGGCCAAGGTGGCGGCTCGTTACCAGAAGATCAAGCAATTGAATTCGCAGATCGTCGCCAAGATCGAAAAGATGAATTCGGAAATCGAATTTTATCATGACAACGATTCCTGTCCGACATGCAAGCAAGGTATCGATCATGGATTCAAGGCCGAAATCGTGACCGAAAAGAAGGACACCATTTCCGAAGCCGAAGTCGCGCTAAACAAGATCATCGAAGAAATGGAAATCACAAAAAAGAAGTTGGATGAAACCAACGAACTCTATGCGAAATGCTCTGGCCTGAATATGGAAAATTCAATTGCCATGAACTCTATTCAGGCATGCGAGCGGATGATTTTCAATGCCAAGGCCGAACTGAAGAAGCTACATGAGCGAAAGGACGATATTCAAAATTTCAATGAAGATGCCATTGAAACGTCGCTCCCCGAACAGCTTGCGGCCAAGGAAGCCGAAAAGAAAATTCTTCTGAAGACCAAGGAACTCGAATCGACTGTCTCGGTCTTCCTGAAGGATACCGGCGTCAAGGCCAAGATGGTAAAGAAATACATTCCTATCATCAACAAATATATTAATAAGTATTTGGAAGCCATGGAATTCTCTGTCACCTTTGAACTTGATTCGAAATTTTCCGAAACCATCAAATCGCGCCATCGTGACGAATTTTCATATAATTCATTCTCCGAAGGCGAAAAGTCCCGTATCAATCTGGCCATTCTTTTCACATGGCGTGAGATTGCCAAGATACGCAATTCGGCGGCAATGAATCTTTTGATTTTTGACGAAATCTTCGATGGATCGTTGGACGGTGAAGGGACAGAAGAATTCATGAAAATTCTGAAGCTCTCGGCACCCGAAACGAATATCATCATTATTTCACATAAGACCGATGCCATGTTGGATAAATTCGACCGCGCATTGCGTTTCAAAAAAGTAAAGAATTTTTCCGAAATGGAAGAAATCTAATTGACAAAAGAAGGAATATAATTTAAGGTGACAACGACTATTAATATAGTGACCGCACATCATGATGTTGAAATTGATCACATCGATGTGTCACAGGGTTACGAACTTTCCCGCCGCTCTGAAATCGTTCCAATTGGTGAAAGCCGATTGGTTCATGTATGGGAAGGCCGTGAGGTTCGAATTCGCGAAATCCAGAAGAAGGAAGAAATTTAATGGCATATGGACTTTACACCGAAGAATTCGGTTGGGTACAGGAATTTCAGGAATTTACCGCCGAAAATGGCAAGACCAAGCGTGTTTCGTTTGCCTCACAGGCCGAAGCCGAAAGCGCCCGATCTGATTGGGGTCCGGGTGTTGTGGTGAAGGAGATCCCCGAAAATGACGGTTGAATTTATCAACGAATCCGGACTGGAATTCACTGATATTTCGTCCGAAGAATACCGCGTCTATGAATATCGGGATGGCGCGGCGTTCCAGATCACAAATCCGCTCAAGCTTCACGTATCGGCTTCCGGTGGCCATCGTATTTTTGATGAAGACGGTTTGTCTTATTACATCAAACCAGACTGGCAAGCGATCACTTGGAAGGCCAAACCGGGAAAGCCACATTTCGTACGATGATTGATCATTCCGATCTAACGCCGGGCTTCTATTATGTTAGAAGCCCGTACGGCAAAATCACCATTATGGAAGTCAATGACGCCATTAAATGGGATGCCGAAAATGAAATAATCGAGCAAAATTATATGCTCTGGTTTATGGGCGATGATCGCGCATATTCGGCTGATAATGGATTGAACGGCGAAATTCTTGGCCGGGTTCCGGAATACGAGTAATGGACATTGGTTCAAAATCTGGTTATCCGTCATCTTCGCTTTCAAATTTTTCACCACATGCGTTTGTATTTGATGGGGTTGAATGCGCGTCGATGGAAGGGTTTCTTCAAAGCCTGAAATTTGATAAAGTTCATATTCAGGTTGAAGTATGCAAGCTTATTGGTTTTGGTGCCAAGGCTCGCGGGAAACCTCGAAATAAGGCATGGCAACAGAAACAAAAATTGTGGTGGAAAGGACTCCCATATGATCGGGATTCCCAAGGTTACCAGACACTTTTAGACAATGCATATCTGGCCATGTTTCAGCAATCCGATTCATTTCGCCGTGCGCTCAAAGCTACTGGCGAAGCGACATTGACCCATTCAATGGGAAGTCGGGATGCATCCAAGACTGTATTAACCGAACGTGAATTTGTCTCGCGTTTAAACGCACTTCGGTTAATTTCTCTATAAAATATTCAAAACCACTTTACATTCTGATTTGATTCGAATATTAAATATTTACACAATGACTAGGAATTTTAATGGAACTCGTAAACGATAATTTGGAAGACGTTCTTCCGCCTTTTGATTTCAATAATCCGCCAACCGACCCAATCGAATTGGCCAAACTCTTGACCGAAGCAATGATCAAGCACAAGGGAATTGGCCTTTCGGCTAACCAGATCGGCTTGTCACATCGCGCCTTCGCCATTCGATCAAATCCCGTCTTTGTCATGTTTAATGCCAAGGTGGTCTATGAATCCGATGAAGAAGAACTATTCCCTGAAGGATGCCTTTCCTTTCCGGGTTTGATGGTCAAGATCAAGCGCCCGAAATCGGTTCGCGTTCGGTACACGATGCCGAATGGCCAGACCGAAACCAAGACATTTGATGGTCTTACGGCTCGCATTATTCAGCACGAAATCGACCATATGAACGGCAAACTATTTTTTCAACGCGCCTCGCGTTTCCATCGTGATCAGGCATTTCGCCAAGCCAAAAGAAAGAAATAATGACGACATTTATTAAAGCGCCAACGGAACATTTTCCAAATTTGTCCGCGCGTATATTTCTTGCCGGTTCCATCGAAATGGGCAAGGCCGAAGACTGGCAGACCGAAGTTGAAGGCAAGATTGCCACGATGTTTCCCGATGATGACGATGTGGTGGTTTATAATCCCCGCCGTGATGATTGGGATTCCTCATGGATACAAGACCCGACATATGGAAGCCAATTCAACACACAGGTTTCGTGGGAACTTCGATATCTCAATGATGCGAATGTTTTGATTTTCAATCTATCGCCCGGTACTATTTCGCCGGTCACGATGCTTGAACTTGGTATGCACCTCGACACAGTTCAAACCAAGATGGTTATTTGTCCGCCCGATTTCCAGCGTTATGGCAACATTAAATTGACGACATTCCATGAAGGTAAGAACGTCCATTTTTATGAAGCTCGCGACCAACGTTTTTATGACGAACTTGGTCTGGTTATTCAACGCAAATTGGAAATATCCGGTGAAGATTGGATCAAAATCGATGGCGAATAAAAATGAAAAGAATGACATCGAAAGATTGAAGGCCGCACCGCTCTATGTCAAGTTCGCATTCGCCGTCTTTATCGGAACCCTTGGGTTGCTTGGCCTTGGCGGTCTGGCGCTAATATTTCTTGGGTTTTTTCATGCACCCATGATTACCTCGATTGTGGTTGGCTTTATCGCCTTTTTTATATCCGTTGCCGTTGTTGGCTCATATTTAGATGAAAACGAAGACTGGACACAATAATGAATTTTCTTAATAAGGCCAAGGAACTCGCTTCCTCGGCACTCGAAACCGCCAAGGACATTTCGTCCGACGCCGCCGCAATCGCCAAGGACAAGGCTGGAATGATCGAAATGGGAAACATTGGTTCCTATATCGAAGGTGCCAAAGACAAGGCCATGTCCTATGTTCCCGGCAACAAGGCGAACATCATTCATGATATCGAACATCTTCATGACAAGATGACACACGGTCCAGCCGCCCGCGCGATGGATACCGAAACAATTTCCAAATATTTTGATCTTCGGATGACAATGCTTCGCGAAGAACAGAAAGAAACAGAAGACGCGATTATTGCCAAGGATGCCGAAGAAGTTGTCGATGGCATGATTGACCAGATCGTGGTTTTGGTTGGCACCCTTGATCTTATGGGCGTCGATGTCTCCAAGGCTTGGTCTGCCGTCAATGCGGCCAATATGGCCAAGAATCCGGGTGTAAAGCCGGGCCGTCCGAACCCGTATGGTCTTCAGGATATGATTAAGCCGGATGGTTGGGTTGCACCAAGCCATGCAGGAAATCATGGCCGATTTCCAGAAATTTTCAAAATTTGATTTGACAATCACCTAAAAATAGGTTATATATCATGGTCTATACACGTTCTGTTACCCTTCCCCCATCTGCAACATTCGAATATATCAAAGAAATTCTTTTGAATTCCGGATTGAAATTCGTATCGATGGCGGACTATGCAGCAAAACGAGTCGTACTCACTGTCACAGGTCCAGCCGCTGCGATCATGGAATTGTTCGCCAAGGTTCTGGCCTAACGAAACCTAGAGTTTCGAATATATTATGTTTTCGTGAAAACGAAACTTGCAACTGTGAAGGGCCATTTCGTGGCCCTTTTCTTTAAGGAATAATGCCGAATAAATTGCCATATGATGTGGCAAGCCATTTGATCCATTGCTTGTATGAAGCATGGGAACATGTCGATTTCGATGAAGATTATGCCAAGTTCATAATCATTCCTATTTCCGAAATCCTCTATTGTACGCCGGTTGTCCATTCCGGCTTCGCGTCGATTGACGCGGCGAGCTTGCCAGTCTCCAAATTAACAAAAGATCACTATTATTCCCGCGCCCGAACCGCGTACCGAATATTAGATTTAATGCGCAAAGACATTTTGACCGCGAACCGAATGGTTCCGTTCCTCAAATCCCGATCACGGGTGCATTATATTCTCCGAGAAGAAAATATGAAATTATCGACTCGCGGGAAACAGGCACCCCATTGGAAAATTATGTATGCCAATGCTGGCATTGAACTCGTACCATACAAAGGAAAACAAATCAAGAAATGATAAATTTCATTTTTGACTATGAAACGGTTAGCCAAGACCCGACAAAGTGCGCTCTGGTAAATTGCGCCTATACCGTATTTGACACAGCACGTTTCATTTCTGATACACCATATACGCATAAAGAGTTGATTTCCACGATCAAGCGTGATAAGTTCAATATTCAGGAACAAAAAGCCGCTGGATTCGAAGTGTCGAAAGACACGTTGGCTTGGTGGATGAAGCAAGAACCGGAAATCCGCAATCAGCTTCTTCCGACCGAAAACGATATTTCCCGCTACTATCATGCCAAGAACATCAAGGCCCACATTTCGGGAAAGAAGATTTCTCGTTGGTGGTCGCGCGGCAATACGTTCGATCCTGTCATTCTGAAGGCTATCGATGATGAAGCCGGGACCGGAATTTTCGATATTCTGCGCTTCTGGAACGTCCGCGACGTTCGAACCTTTGTCGATACAAAATTCAATTTTTCCACTCGCACAGACTTCCCGCCTTTCGAAGACGTGAAGAAATGGGATGTAATTTTCAAAAAGCACGACTCCGTTCATGACGTATCGGCGGATATTCTTCGCATGCAGGTCATTGCCCGTTCGGAACTCGATTTGCCGTTGGTGGATGAATGATGGACGACAAGACACTAGAACGATGGATCAAGGATTATGACGCATATATGGCGGCTAATCCAGAACCCAAGACCGAACTGCAACAGCGAAACGACGCCATTACCGAAATGCTCGCACGTCGCGCCAAGGAAGGCAACCTTATCTTTTTCGACAACGAAGATGAATATATTTTGCCGGAAGAACCCGTAAACCCTATAAATAGTGGAGTAACAATGAAGCAAAAGTCGGATGGTGGAAGTTCAAGCTACTATGAATTGCCATACGAAACCAATGAACTACAAGACCTTATTGAACATCGCAAGATGAATTTTGCCATCGGCAACATTTTTAAGGCATGTTACCGCCTTGGCTCCAAGGCTGGTATTGATGATCTTTACGACATCAAGAAAATCATCTGGTATGCCGAACGGGAAAAAGCTCGAATTGAAAGAGAACTTGAAAATGGACAATCCTGAATACGTTCAAATCACCGTATTAAATTCAAATAATTTTATGCCTGAAACGCTGCTGTCGATTCCTTCGATGGTCGCCGCGCTCGGTTATTCCCTTACGGGAACGGAAGTCACGAATTCAATTTTCGATTTTATTTTCGATTATGACGATCCCCGCGCCGAACCTTCAGACAAAGAAATCATGGCTTGGCTGAAACTTCGATTTTTTGAAGTCGAAATTGAGCGATACACCATTCCACAAGAAAAGGACTATATATTTGAATTTTGAAATTTCTGTTGACGAAATCCGAAAGGTAAAACTGTTTGTCGCAACGCCGATGTACGGCGGAATTGCAAACGGCATGTACTCGAAATCCATGATGGATTTGTCGGTACTCTGTACAAAATACGGCATGGAAATGCGTACGTATTTTCTATTTAATGAGTCACTAATTACCCGCGCCCGCAATTATTGTGTTGACGAATTCATGCGAAGCGATTATACTCATTTGCTATTCATCGATGCCGATATCGCTTTTAATCCGCATGATGTCATTGGCCTGATTGCCACCCAAGTTCTTGATCCCACAAATAAGCACGTCGTTGCGGCTCCCTATCCGAAGAAGTGCATCACATGGGAAAAGATCAAGGCCGCTGTTGATCAAGGCTTTGCCGATGATAATCCAGACAAGCTAGAAGATTTCGTTGGGGATTTTGTCTTCAATCCGGTGAATGGAAATTCGATCCGTATTGATGAACCCGCCGAAGTCGCGGAAGCCGGAACCGGCTTTATGTTGATCGTCCGCGAAGCGTTTGAACGCTATCAGGAAGTCTTTCCGGAATACTGGTACAAGCCCGATCACGTCCGCACAGCCGCATTTGATGGCACTCGCGAAATCATGTCATATTTCGATTGCTACATCGACAAAGACCGCAAGGAATCCGAATTCGAAGCGATTTTGGACGAACTCTTGGTTGAAGAAGATGTCGAAATCGATCTTGATAAATTGATCGCAACGGCTCGCGATATCCGCAAGCGCGAAAAGAATTCATCCAAGCGTTATCTCTCGGAAGATTATATGTTCTGCCAGAATGTCCGCTATGCCGGAATGAAGGTATGGATTTGCCCTTGGATGCATCTAAAGCATACCGGCTTTTACACCTTCGGTGGCCAGCTTGCCGCCATGGCTGCAATCGGCGCTTCCGCGACTGCCGACCCGGAACTTTTGAAAAAGAACAAAAAGTAATGGAAACACCACAGCTTGATCAAAAGCAATACCAAAATCTTATCGCACTGCAACAAGCTCGCGAATTGGTTGGATCATGGCACGATTCGAAATTGTCTCTATCGCATTATTGGACATTGATTTCGGAAACTGCCGACAAGATTACGGCATACATCAACAAATAATTGAAAGAATAAAATATGAAAATTAGTGACAAGACCATTTCAATTTTGAAAAATTTCCACCAAATTAATCCTTCCCTACTCGTTAGGGAAGGGTCTGAAATTGCCACCAAATCAAAGGGTTCTATGATGGGTGTGGCGACGGTTCCCGACCATTTTCCACAGGAATTTGGCATTGGTGATCTGGCACAATTTATCGGTTGCCTATCACTTTTTTCAGAACCGGACTTGACTTTCCATGGCCAGTATGTAACAATCAACCAAGGAAACCAGCAAATTCGTTTTACTTTTTGCGAACCTCAAGCAATCAACACGCCTTCGCGAACCTCGCTTCCTATGCAGGATGTTGTTGCAACCTTCAAGCTAAAATCTTCTGATATCAAAGGTCTTGCCCGTTCTTCAGGTCTTCTGAAGACACCGGAATTCCGTATTGTCTCGGAAGGTGGCAACCTCGTTATCAAGACTTGCGATTCCAAGAACGCCAGCGGAAATGAATATTCCGTCATCGGCGCGGAAACTGATAATTCATTCAATTATCTTTTCGACAAAGAAGCAATCACCACAATGCTAGAATATGATTACGAAGTGACATTGGCCAAAAATGGTCTTGTCAAATTCGAAAATGAAACTGTAACTTATTACATGGCCGGAAAGGCAACCAAGTGACCGATATTAATCAATTTGTATGGACTGAAAAGCATAGACCCAAGACGATTGACGAATGTATTCTCCCAAAGAAAACAAAGGCCATGTTCAAGAAATTTATTGAATCTGGTAATGTTCCTAATCTTCTTCTTTCGGGTTCTGCTGGTACTGGCAAGACCACGGCGGCAATCGCCATGCTAGAGGAAATGGGATGCGATTATATGGTCATCAACGGTTCTCTGTCTGGCAACATCGATACGCTTCGATATGAAATCAAGAATTTCGCACAGTCGCTTTCCCTGTTCAAGCCGGGCCGCAAATTTGTGATTATCGATGAAGCCGATTATTTGAATGCAAATTCGACACAACCGGCATTGCGTAATTTTATGGAAGAATATTCCCGGAATTGTGGTTTCATTCTGACATGCAATTATCGAAATCGCATTATTCCGGAACTGCGCTCGCGTTGCTCGCTTGTCGATTACACGATTGACAAGGAAGAATCTCCATATCTCATGAAGGAATTTTTTACCCGAATTCAATCAATCCTTGATGCCGAAGGCGTTGAATACGATAATCAGGCAATCGCCAAGTTCATGCAGATTCATTACCCTGATATGCGCCGCATTTTGAATGAGCTACAGAAGGAAGCGGCGGCGTCTGGCAAGATCACCACGGCCATTCTCGTAAACGCCTTGGATGCCAATTTCTCGGAATTGGTCAAGACCCTGAAGGGCAAGAATTTCACCAATATGCGCCGTTGGGTTTCGGAAAATAATAATATCGATTTTGTCACCCTTATGCGCAAGCTCTATGATCGCATGGTTGATCTGGTCAAGGATTCCGACCAACCGACGCTGATCATGCTTTGCTCCAAATATCAGTATCAGTCCGCGTTCTCGGTTGACCAAGAGGTTAACACGGCGGCATTCATGACCGAAGTCATGGCAAACGTGGATTTCAAGTGACCTTTTTTAAAAAGTGTTTGATGTGTCGGAAATCATTATTCAAAAAATATGACACATTCGAAATGGACACGGCGGAAGGAAAGCATGTGGTTTATCTATGCAAGCCACAATGCTGGACTAACGAAGCTCCGGATGACGAACTAGAAGAAATCGAAATTGGTAAAGACCTTGACGACGACTGAAAAGAAAGAAAAGGCAATAACCGTTTGGGATATTGTCACTGATCTATCCAAGGGCAAGCAACAGATTATCCGCACATCTGAAGCGCCGCACAAGGAATGGAAGAAATATAACGTTGTACTTGTGAATAAGGGGTTTTCCTTCTTTCAAGACACGATCATGATTGCCAACAAGGCCAATCAAATGTGGGAACTTCCGGTTCATATGCAGCATGATTTTTATATGATGGAAGTCCGACCGAAGAACCGTTTTCAAAAATGGCCAGCCAAAAAAGAATCGGAACTTCTGGAATTGGTCTGCAATGCATATGGTATAAATAAAGACAAGGCTTGGGATGTCTTGGCCTTGCTTTCTGAAGAACAGATTGCACAAATAAGAAAACTTCATAATAAAGGTGGAAGAATTTGACAAATGAAAATGATGATGTATTTGATGGACTCGGAATAGAAGTTGACATTTACAACAAAGATAATTTCCTAAAGATCGCGGAAACCCTAACCCGCATTGGCTATGCTTCCAAGGACAAAAAGCTATTTCAATCGGCGCATATCCTTCACAAGCGCGGTCGCTATTCGATCATGCATTTCAAGGAACTGTTCGTCTTGGATGGCAAGGAAACCGATATTTCGGAAAACGATCTAGAGCGCCGCAATACGATTGCTCGACTTTTGGAAGATTGGGGATTGCTAAAATTAATTAATTCGGATAATGGTGTTCAAGCGCCAATGTCACAGATTAAAATTATCTCGCATGCCGACAAGCGCAATTGGGAACTGGTACCGAAATATTCCATCGGTAATCGAAAATAATATTTGCTTTTTTGAAAAGAGATTGATAGGATGAAGATTCATTTCGGCCCGTATCCGGGTAAACGCTCCAAAAGAACCGAACGCAAGATGGATATCCGCGTTGATTATTACGATATCTGGTCTGCCGATCACACGTTGGCCATGATCATCACGCCGGTCTTGAAGAAGCTCAAGGAACACGTTCACGGCGCTCCCTACACCGATGAAAACGACGGGCCGGAACATCTTCGCGATTCTCATATTCCCAAGGAAAACGAACACGACACAGGCGAACACCACTTCGCCCGTTGGAATTGGATCGTTGATGAAATGATCTTCGCTTTCGAAAATCACACAAAGGATTGGGATGATGAATTCTGGTCTGGCGAGTCCGATCTGCAATTTGTGGATTTGGAAGATGGTTTCTCGGAAATGGTTCGCGGGCCGAACCACACAATAAAGTTTGATGAAGTTGGGGCAAAGGTCGTTTCCGACCGCATGGCGAATGGTCGCCGCCTCTTTGCGAAATATTTTGAAGGACTATGGGATTGATCAAACGTATTATTTTAGTCGCTGTTATCACAACCCTGTTTACGTTGTCGATGGTGGCTCTGGCCAATGGCAAACCGGTCACCATTCCCACACATCCGGTTTGTAATGAGCCGGGTTCGGCTGGCGTCACCAAAGAAGCATTCTATTCAGATCGTGACAAGGCAATCAAAATCGATGGTGCGAATATCAACACCAATAAAATCAAATTTATGGATTTTGCGGTCAAGCTCGTTACCCTGTTCGATGCCGCGCCGCCATATCGTGTCGATGAAATTGAATTCTTTGAAATGAAGAACAAGGAAGAACGAGATAAAAACGATTTTTATCTGGCGGTGTTTTCCTATGGACCTTGCGTACAGGGTTGGGCGCGAATGCCGATCACAACCAAGAAAATGATGTTTGGCGAAGAAATCTAAAATTTTTCCAAAAAAGATATTGACTTATTATGGGACTCCCGTTAGTTTGAATTATCAATCAACGGGAGTTTTTGTTATGCGTCACTTCACTGGTTTTTCTGCCGTTCTCGCCGTGCTGGTTCTCATGTACTATGTCATGGATACCGCCGAACAGATTTTGAAAGTTGCAAACGTATGACACCGATTTATAAGATGTGGAATGGCTCGTATATCGACCTTTCGAAGATCGTTCATGTTTCCGAACTCGAATATATCCCCGAACAGTTCGGATACCCGATCTTCCATATACATTTCCAGTTGATGGAAAAGCCGGTGATATTTTCCTTTTCGCCGGTCGATAGGATCGATCTTCGGCCAATGCGAGTCGATGCAAAACACAGTGTTTTTGGTGATACTGTCAAAGAACACAATCTTTCGATATCCAAAGCGAACGAAGCCGGGTATCGGGCCACCCATGAAAAATTCATTTCGGACTGGACCAAATACCATGAACAGAATTCATGAATTTTCAATCGGTCTTAATCTCGATCTGAAAAAGATCGTCGGGATTACGAAAATTCTGCAACAGACCTTTGGTATGGGAAATATCCATTACTATTTTGAAATTCATTGTGAAGGTCTGGCGACTCCGATATCGATTGGCGTCCCTCATACGGGTATCGATCACAATGATTATTTTAATGCCAGTCGTCTTCGTGACGAATTCATGACGGCTTGGCAGACTTACGTCGAAAGCGAAAAAGAATGACCAAGATTATTTTCAAGGCGCGAGTCGGTTCTCATTTGTTCGGCACCGCGACTCTATCGTCTGACATCGACATCAAGGGCGTCTATGTCCCGTCCGCGCGTGAAATCCTCATGCCGATAACCCCCGAATATTTTTCCCTTTCCACCGGCACTTATGAAACCAAGAATACCGCCGATGATGTGGATGAAGAATATTACGCTGTTCATAAATTTTTGAATATGGTGGCCAAGGGTGATATGATCGCGACGGAAATGTTGTTCGCCGGGAACGAAATCCTTGGTGCAAAAAATCAGCTATGGGCCGAAATCTATAACAACCGGCACCATTTCCTTTCCCGCGAGTGCAAGGGCTTTGTTGGCTATGTACAGCGCCAAGCGAATACATATTCGATCAAGGGCGACCGGCTCAATGAAATTCGCCATGCGCTCGAATTCATTGGCAATCTGAAATGGAATTATCCGGAAGCCAAGAAATTTTCTGACATTCCCGATTTCCAGAACGTGATTGCTCGTTTCTGTGAAATGGACGGCAAAAAACACACGTCATGCGAGACGATCCAGTCATCGACTGGCCAAGAAATTTTTCATTTTGTTTGCTGTGATCGAAAAGTGCCGGGCGGCGTGACCTTTGCCGCCGGTACTGAAATCTTTTCAAAAGTGGCAACCGAATATGGCAATCGCGCAAGAGCCGCCGCCGACTCGAATGGTCGTGACTGGAAGGCGCTTTCGCATGCGGTTCGGGTTGGTGAAGAAGCCCTTGAACTGTTGTCCACAGGAAAAATTACATTTCCGCGACCAAATGCGGCGCACCTACTTGACATCAAGCTCGGAAATGTGCTATTCGAAAAGGTTGCCGAACGGCTTGACGAACTTTTGACTTCGGTCGAACAGGCCGTTTCAGAGTCGCCGCTTCCCGAAAAACCAAACTACAAATACATAGAGAAATTTTATATAAACCTCTATGCATCCCAAGTCATTGCAACATCATACGAGAATTTGAATGGAGAATAAAATGAAGAAGACACCCGACCAGTTGGCCGAAGAACTTGCGCCATCCGCCTTGAAATCAGTCGGGAAGATTTTCCTTCTGACACTTTTCAAAATGATTGCGCTATGGATCATCTTTTGCGGCGGCTTCGGCATGGTCGTGACATCATGGGAAATTCTTATCGTCGGTTATTTGCTTCTGTCGTTTATCAACGTCATGATTTCCAAGAACATGGGCGAACTAAAGGGACTGAAGGATTCCGTTGAAGAAATCAAAAAAGATAAGCCATCGGAATAATTTCCAACTTTTTTGAAAATAGTTGTTGACGGCCAACAAAAATAATTATAGTTTGTTCATATCGAAACGGGCAATGCCCACGGAAAAGGAATAAACTAAAATGGCACATCAACTTGAAATGATCGGTCGCAAGGCAAACATGGCTTTCGTCGGTGAAGTTCCTTGGCATGGCCTTGGTACACAGCTTCCGGAAGGCGTCTCGCCCAAGGAAATGCAGATCGCCGCTGGCCTTGATTGGACGGTTGGCAAGTATCCGCTGATCTATCGCCGCAACGATGAAAACCAGACCACGGACTCTGAAGCTCTGGTTCGCGAAACGGACGGCAAATTTTTCTCGGTCGTTTCTGGCGACTGGAACCCGGTCCAGAATGATGAAGCCTTCGAATTCTTCGCCAAGTTCTGCGAAGAAGGTTCCATGATGATGAACACGGCTGGTTCGCTGTTCGGCGGCAAGATGGTTTGGGCGCTCGCCAAGATCAAGGATGGCGCTTTCGATGTCGTCAAGGGTGACAAGGTTGAAAGCTATGTTCTCTTTTCGAACCCGCACAAGTACGGTAAGGCTGTTGAAGTTCGGATTACGCAAATCCGCGTCGTCTGCAACAACACCCTGACATGGGCGCTCGGTGAAAAGACTTCTTCCAAGGTTCGTGTCAACCATTCCCGCGTCTTCGATGCTTCGATGGTTACCGAAACTCTCGGCTTTTCCAAGCAAAAGGCCGAACAGATGAAGGCACAGTCTGCATTCCTCGCTTCCAAGACGTACACGCCAGAACAGATGACCGAATATCTGAATAAGATTTTCCCTCATACTGGCGCGAACGAAAAGGAAAAGGAATTTTCCAAGCCCGCGCAGATGATTTCCGAACTGATCGACACACAGCCGGGCGCGGATTTTGCACCGGGTACCTTCTGGAACCTGTTCAATGCCGTGACCTATGCCACAGACCACAAGATGGGCCGTGGCGCTGATACCCGCCTTTCTTCGGCATGGTTCGGCACCAATCAGCAAAAGAAGATCAAGGCGCTTGCAACCGCTGTCGAAATGGCTCTTGCCTCGTAAGGGGCAAGATAGAAGGGCCGGGTAAAACCGGCTCTTTTTTTCAAAATAGTTGTTGACATTCCTTCCGATTGGTGTAAATTATAAACATCAACACAGGAAAGGAATACAATATGTCAACGATCACGATCAAGCCAATCAAGGGCGAAACCGGCAAGAAGGGCGTTTACAAGGATGGCGAGCTTTATGCCGTCTATTACTTTCATCGCTCGGTCCACAAAGGCAGAACAAATCGTCATGGGAAGGCTGAATATGTCAATTCGGCAAAGACCGAAGACCTTTCCTGTTATTCTTGGGATGCCGATATCCGCAAAATGTTCAAGGCGGGTGTACTATGAAAGCCAAGAAACAAAGCGCCGGGAACTACACATACAGCGACGGCGGATTTGAAGTTTCGGTGTTCCAGACGGAACCGAACCCGGCATATGGCGACACCAAACCTCTTTGGGTTGCCGCCGCGCTATGGACCAATGAAATCTATTCCGATCCATTGGACACCAAACGCGAAGCTGTCGTGGTGGCGGCGTCGATGCTCAAAGAAAAGTTGGAGAAAATGGCATGACACAGAAATTCATGACATTGGCCGAACTCATGGCCGGTGAAGAAGAACGGTTGATGGAAATCACCAAGGCAGAAATGGCGGCTGAAAAGGCCGCATTTGATGCGCTGTCGGAAGAAGAAAAGGCCCGGCTTTGGGAAGCTTCTGAAGCCAAATGGGCCGCGTTCGATGATGCCTGTAAGGCGTCCGAAGCCGCTTCCGAAGAAGACGATGACGAACCGGAAGACGACGACGAATAATCTTTCGAAAAATTTAATACAGAATAGGGCCGCAAGGCCCTTTTTAATTGCCTAAATATAACCCATAACAAAAATAGGGGAAAGAAATGGTTTTTGCAGTTATTGACCGCTATATTAAGCACGACATCAAGCCTAACTCATTGACGATTAGAGAACGATACCCTTTTGCCGATGCGGCCGAAGCTCGTTATTTCGTCAAGACCATTCGGAACCTAGATCGCCGCATTGTGACGGCGTACCTCGAATTCAAGGATTAAAGCGGCGGGCCGATTTCGGTATCGTCGGAAGCATCCTTGCCAAAATCATATGGCTTGCGTTCCAGAACCTTTTCACGCGCGATCTTAACTTGGTCGCGTCCATAAGAAGTCATTGTCAGCACCGAACAGACGCCAAGGTAAAAGAACCCGGCTGAATCGAGCGTCAATGAAACCCATGGCTTGACGGCATATCCCGCCTTGATCATGGCCATTGTGATGCCGGGCGCGATCACAAAATCGAACAGAATAATGAAACAAAAGACCCAACCAAGAAATGGTCGCCAGCCGGAAGCGTAAAGTGATTCTGTCGGGGGAACGGGCAATGCCGTGTATTCTGTCTTTTTCATATCATTATTTATTTAACCTTTTATTTCAACACATTTTCCAAAGGAAGTCAATGGGAAAAAGAAGCGAATTTGAAAAAATCGAAAAGGATTTTTATCGAACAATTGATGATCGGGCGGGCATTATGCTTGATCGGGTATTCGAACATCTGGATATTCCAGAAGCCGCATATTATGAACCGTGCTTCGGCTCCGGTGATTTAATTGAAAATTTGAATAATGCAAACAAATATCGCTTCCATTGTGGCGGAAAGTCTGATATAACATCTGGCAAGGATGCACTTTCACTTACGAAAGAAGACATCGCGGATTGTGATATGATCATCACAAATCCCCCTTGGTCGCGTCCGCTTCTTCATGACATGATCCACCATTTCAAATCGATTGGGTTTCCGGATAAGCCGGTTTTCCTTCTGTTCGATATGGATTGGGCGTCTAATAAATCATCGGCTCCATATCTTCCGTTTTGCCGTGGTATCTATCCAATCGGTCGACTCCGCTGGATACCAGATACCAAAATGCAAAGCAAGGACAATTGCGCATGGTACCATTTCGATTGGCAATATAATACAGGAACGGAATTCAAGAATCTTAGATGAATAAATTTTACACGAATTTTTATTGCAATCAACAAGGCAATATCAAGGTTCGCGGTTGGGAGAACGGGCGTCGATTTGACGAAACCGTAAAATACAAACCGCGCATGTTTATCAAATCAAAATCGAATAATCCATCCGGCTTTATGTCGATGGAAGGCGAGCCGCTGGAAGAAGTCAATTTCGAAAAGGTTTCTGAAGCGCGGGATTTCGTCAAGCGATATGAAGATGTCGCCAATTTCAATGTCTATGGTTCGAAGCAATGGGCATACTCTTATATTTTTGAAAAGTACAAGGGTATCGTCTATGACGTTGAACAAATCTCGGTCGTCAATATCGATATCGAAGTCGGGGCGGATGAATTTCCAGACCCGTACAAGGCCAATTGGCCGATTACTGCGATCACCATGGAACGTGGCGGAAAGATCGTCTCTCTAGGCTGTAAACCCTATGAGAACTCCAATCCGGATGTCAAATACGTTCTCTGTCAATCCGAAGAAGATTTGGCCGAAAAGTTTCTGTATTATTGGGCGAATTTTGACCCGGATGTGGTGACCGGCTGGAACATCGATGGATTTGATATTCCGTACCTCGTAAATCGCCTTAAGAAGCTCTTGGGAGACGAATCCGCCAAGCGCCTATCACCACATCGCCGGATTGACGAACGCGAAGTGACGGGCAAATTTGGCAAGGTGCGGACCCTCTATGAAATCGCGGGCGTGGCCAATCTCGATTATATGGAACTGTACAAGAAATTTAGCTTCAAAAACGAAGAGTCCTATTCCCTCGACAACATTGCCTTTGTGACCATTGGCGAAAAGAAGATGGATTATTCGGAAGTCGCCAGCCTAAACGAATTGTACAAGACCAATTTTCAAAAATATATGGATTACAATATTCGTGACGTTCTCTTGGTCAAGCGTATCGATGAAAAGCTAGGCTTTCTGGCACAGGTCTTTGCGATTGCCTATGACTCCCTTGTGACCTTCAACGATACCTTTACATCGGTGAAGATTTGGGAAGTCATCATGTACAATTATCTTATGGAACAAAAAATCATTCCTAAGATGAAAGGCCATTCGCGAAAAGAAAAGAAAATTGTTGGCGGCTATGTCAAGGAACCGATACCGGGCCGGTACGAATGGGTTGTCTCGTTTGACTTGAATTCCCTGTATCCTCACTTGATCATGCAATACAATATTTCTCCCGAAACGCTGGCGGGACAGATTGACGATCTGGTCTTTGATGACGTTGCCGAAAAGGCCGTCGATATGATCATGAATGGATTTATCGACAAGGAAAAGACATCCATCCTAAAAGAGAAGAATCTTTCTCTCACGGCTGGCGGCGCGGTCTTTACCAAATCCAAACGCGGCTTTGTACCAATCCTTATGGAGAAAATGTACAATGACCGAACAATTTTCAAAAAGAAGATGTTGGCCGAAAAACAAGTCTTGGTTGATATCGATGAAGAATTAAAGAAAAGAGGAATTAAATTATGATCGATAAAATTATTGCACTCCCTTTGACCGTGAAAATGGCGTTCGGGTTCCTGTTCGGAATTTGGCTGTTTCTGTTGATGTTTGTGACGCCGGTCGCGATTGCCATTTTGACCATTGGTTTGGTTGTTGCGGCGGTTTTTAGAATTATATTTTACTTGGCGGAAGGTGAATAATGCGCAAGATTTACGTAATCTCAGACACACATTTTGGCCACAAGAAAATTTTGGATTTTACGGATGAAAATGGCGTTCGCTTTCGTGGTGACCGCTTTGAAACTCCGGAAGCCATGAATGAAGCCATCGTCAAAAACTGGAATGATACCGTGAAGGATGAAGATATCGTCTATCATCTTGGCGATGTTTATTTCGGTCCACAGAAGGACGCGGACAACGTTCTAGGCCGTCTGAAGGGTGCCAAGCGTTTGATTCTCGGCAACCATGACGACGGCAAGGATTCGACGCTTCACAAGCATTTTCAGAAAATTTTGATGTGGCGAAAATTCCCCGAATTTAATTGCATTCTTTCACATGTACCCTTGCATATTTCATCATTGTATGGTAAAACACTATTCAATGTGCATGGTCACATTCATGAAAAAGTTCTGCAACACAATTCGTATATTAACGTCTCGGTCGAACAGATCGATTACCGTCCGGTGTTGCTCGAAACTTTGATTGCCTCGCGTGAGGCTCCCGCGCCTGTCGAATTGGGCGATGTCATAACATTGATGGATAAATAATGCTTTTTACATTTGTATGGCTGGTAACAGCCGTGATCGGCTTTTGGTTTATCACCGAAGCATGGGTGCATGATTTTGGTG
The DNA here is from genome assembly GCA_025802455.2 of Iodosphaeria phyllophila. Taxonomy (NCBI): domain Eukaryota; kingdom Fungi; phylum Ascomycota; class Sordariomycetes; order Amphisphaeriales; family Iodosphaeriaceae; genus Iodosphaeria; species Iodosphaeria phyllophila. Next base: position 8,725 of record JAOYMO020434220.1, on the reverse strand, counting down.
ACATGCCACTATATGTGGCCATTCTATGGGGTATCGGTTCGTTTATCACGGCTCCCTTTATGGTGCTATTTGGAATAGTCATGTATTTTTCAAGTGGTGCTGGTAAAGCCCGGCTTCCGTCGTGGCTTAAGATGACAGTCAAGAAACAGAAAAAGGATTAATTTGGACCTTTCGTCACTCTCGAATGACGAATTGAAAGCCCTACGCCGCGCGACGGTGAATAAAATATCGCAGTTCCATAACATGCAGTTGGCCAAGAAAATTCTGCTAAACTCATGTTATGGAGCAATGTCGAATGAATTTTTTCATTTTTATTCCGACGTTTTGGCGGAAAGTATCACGCTTTCTGGCCAGCTTTCAATTCGCTTTATCGCTCAAAAACTAAACGAATATTTAAATAAAACACTCAAGACCGTTGGCGTCGATTATGTGATCGCCATCGATACGGACTCCAATTACATCACCTTGAACCCCTTGGTTCAAAAGGTCATGCCGGGCGCTTCGGTAGATTCGATTGTTGAATGGATCGATAAGATTTGTAAAGAAATCATCGAACCGTACATCAACACGTCATATCAGGAACTTGCCGATATGATGAATGCCTATGATCAGAAGATGCAGATGAAGCGCGAAACAATCGCGGACTCGGCAATCTGGACCGGCAAAAAGCGCTATATGATGAATGCTTGGGATATCGAAGGCGTTCGTTTCAAGGAACCTGAATTGAAGGTTACCGGGATTGCGGTTGTGTCATCCTCGACACCATACATTTGCCGCCAGTATCTTAAAGACGCCATCAAAATTATCATGAACAAGACCGAAGCCGATCTTTGGCAACACATTGACAAATGCCGGGCGGACTTCCTGACAAGACGGTTTGACGAAATCGGCAAGCCAACTGGCGTCAATGGTATGATGCAATATGCGGACAAGAATTCTGTATATTGCAAGGGAACGCCTTATCATGTCCGCGCTGCATTGGTCTATAACAATGCGCTCAAAGGAAAGGGACTGGATAAGAAGTATGCGGCAATTACAGATGGTGACAAGATCAAGGTTTGTTACCTCAAAATGCCGAATATCATGCATGAAAATATTTTCGCTGTTTCTCAATATCTTCCCGAACAGTTGGGATTGGAGCGATATATAGATTATACGAAACAATTTGATGTCACGTTCCTGACTCCCCTGAAGATCATCTTGGAAGTCATCGATTGGGATACCGAACAAAGAGTTTCGATAAATGATTTTTTCTAAAACACAAGGAATTATATGTCAGATAAGTTAAAAGCGCTAAAAGCAAAAATTAAGAAAAATTCTACAATCAAAGAAACTGCCGTTCTTACAGAAAGTACGATTTACGGCCACAAAACAGAAATCGCAACGATTGTTCCAATGGTCAATGTTGCACTTTCGGGCCGCGTCGATGGGGGCCTTTCTTCCGGCTTGACTGTCATCGCCGGGCCGTCCAAACACTTCAAATCCTCATTCATGCTGTTGCTGGTTTCTGCATTCCTGAAGGCAAACCCGGAAGGCGTGATCCTCTTTTATGACTCGGAATTTGGTACTCCGGATTCGTATGTCGAAAATTTCGGTATCAATCCTGATAACATCATCCATTCCCCGATCATGAATATTGAACAATTCAAATTCGATATTGTTACTCAATTGGAAGCTTTTGAGCGTTCGGATAATGTCATGATTATTGTCGACTCCATCGGAAATTTGGCGTCGAAAAAGGAACTTGATAATGCATTGAATGGCAATACGGCTGCGGACATGACTCGCGCTCGCGAATTGAAATCGGCATTCCGCATGATCACGCCATTTTTGACCGTCAAAGACATTCCCATGGTCGTGGTCAACCACACGTACCAGACACAGGAAATGTACTCCAAGGCCGTTGTATCGGGCGGTACGGGCATTTATTATTCGGCGGACAATATCTGGATCGTCGGACGCCAGCAAGAAAAGGACGGTACCGAAATCGTTGGATGGAACTTTATCATCAACGTTGAAAAGTCTCGGTACGTCAAGGAAAAGGCAAAAATTCCAATTTCGATTTCCTATGAAAAGGGAATTAACAAATGGTCTGGTTTGCTCGAAATGGCATTGGAAGGCCAGTATATCGCCAAGCCTTCGAACGGCTGGTATCAGCTAGTTGACCGCGAAAGTGGTGAAATGATTGGTCCAAAAATGCGCAAGGATGATGTTGACAATAGCGCAGCTTTGTGGCAAAATCTTTTGAAGAATACAGATTTCCCTAAATTCCTCGAATCGCAGTTTGCCTTTGTTGGCAACCCGATGACAGATGACGACGACGCGGAAATCAAATCACTCCCAACTATCGATTCTGAAGATGACGGCGAATAATCTCGCGCCGATCTTCGCCTATAGCGGCGCAATCCTTGTGGTTGCGCTGTTCATTCTTTTCCTCTAAGGAGTCCATTTGATCGAAAGAACAATTTTAGCCAATCTAATAAAGAATGAAGATTTTTGCCGCAAAGCCCTTCCATTAATTAAAGATGAATATTTCCAGCAAGACCACGAAAAGGTCACCTTCGGACTAATCAACGAATTCGTTGAAACCTACAATCAGATGCCGACCGAAGAAATTCTTCTGATTGATTTATCAAACCTTTCGATGAATGAAAAGGTTTATTCGGCAACCCAAATGTATATCGAGTCTCTCGGCTCGGAAGAAAAGAAGCCGACCGAATGGCTTATCGACAAGGCCGGAACCTTCATCCAAGACCGCGCCGTCTATAATGCGATCACAGAATCCATTACGATCCTTGATGGATCATCGAAGAAGGAAAAGGGACAGATTCCCCAAATCCTTCAGGATGCCTTGGCAATCTCGTTTGATACCGAAATCGGCCATGACTATATCAACGATTTTCTAGATCGTTATGAATTCTATCACCAAAAGCAAGAGAAGATTCCCTTTGATATCGACATCCTGAATAAGATCACGGGTGGCGGATTATCAAAAAAGACGCTCAATATTTTCATGGCCGGTACCGGTGGCGGCAAGTCGATGTTTATGTGCCATTCGGCTGCATACAATCTTCTGTCGGGTTTCAATGTGCTTTACCTGACAATGGAAATGTCAGAAATCGAAGTCTCGCGACGTATCGATGCGAACCTTTTGGATGTCCCGATTTCGGATATCAATAAGCTTCCTTTCGAAATGTTCAAGACCAAAATGGAGCGCCTGAAGGAAAAGAAGATTGGCCGTCTGGTCGTCAAGGAATATCCAACGTCTTCGGCTCATGCTGGCCATTTCCGTCATCTATTGAATGAACTGAAGGTCAAGAAAAACTTTATTCCTGACATCATTTATATCGATTACCTAAATATCTGTGCTTCATCGCGCATGAAAAAGGGACAGGCCAACTCTTACGAATATATCAAGGCCATTGCCGAAGAATTGCGCGGGCTGGCGGTTGAATTCAATGTTCCTATCGTCTCGGCAACACAGGTAACCCGAAACGGTTATAATTCGTCGGACATGGATTTGAAAGACACCTCGGAATCGTTTGGTCTTCCGGCGACGGCGGATTTGATGATTGGTATGATCGTGACCGATGAATTGGTTGAACTTGGCCAGTTGATTTTCAAGCAATTGAAAAACCGATATAATGACCTTGCATATTACAATAAATTCACTGTCGGAGTCCATCGCGAAAAGATGCGCTTCTATAATATCGCACAGGCGAATGACAACGACAAACCCGTATTTGACAATACCGATGTTGGAGAAAAATCTAATGACAAATTTGGAAATTTCAAATTCTGATCTAGGCATGTTTACTGAAACGAACCTCTTTAATCCTAACGAATTTGGCGAATTCAAAACCGTGCATCCTGAAGAAATTTTGGATGCATTTGAGGAATACAAGCACATGGGAGAAGACAACCCATATGGCACTCTAATCGAACGTGCGGGCTTCATGAAGCGCCATGGGCTGGAACCGGTGTTCATGGTCGATGAAAGCGGAACAAAGCTCTTGGTGACTTCCGAACAGCATTTATGGAAACGCCTGAATTAATGGACGATTATTTCGAAAATTATGAAGTCGATGTGAAAGACGAAATTATGGGCTGGTATCGTACTCGTTACGGTATCAGCTATTTCGCATGGCTGGACATCCAAGAAAATCCTCAAGAATTTCGAAAAATTTGTGACGAATATTGGATCGAATATTTCAAAGACAAATGAACGTATAAATACTCCAAAGATCAAAAATTTTTGGAGTATATTTTTATGGCCCTATGGGGAACAAACGATAACGCTAACTCGGCACCTAAATTCATCACCGATGCGGCAAATGCCGAAACTGGACAACAGGAATACGGTTCCGAAGTCATTTTCGTTTATGGCAATGAAGGATATCCCGTAAATCCGGGTTGGGCAAGAAAGACCATAAGAGGCTCAAGAACTATTTGGGAATCATTGGTTTCTATCTCGCGTTCTGGTATTCAAAATCTCACACTTCCCTACGAACCTGTTCTTTTGATTATTGGTGATTCCAATGCAAGAGGTTCGGCAAATGCGACGGAACAATCCGCATATAATGCGAGCTATGTTGTCGATCCAAAAATGAAAGTTTTGAACCAAGCAAACTCGTTTGTCACCTATACACCCGGCACGATTACCGGTCTTAATTCATGGACAAATATTGCACAGACTGGACTCGAAACCGGTTTCATTGAATCGTTTAAATCAAAATATCCTTTGAATAATTTGAATATCATCAAGGCGGCATATGCCGGAAGCACGATCACAAAAGGTACATCAACCGGCACGATCACGGCTTCGGCAACTGGCAATCAATTGGCTATTACCGCTGGTACCGTGGCACTACAAGATTTGATTGTCGGTTCCACCACAGGAATTCCGACTGGTACGCTTATCGCAAGCTCTGCCGGTGGCAATAACTATTATGTCTCACAGAGTGGAAATCCTACTGGTTTGAACCTTACGGCTGCATCACAGACCATGACCAAATATGCGGCGACAAATTCTTGGTCTGTCACCGAAGGTCTTATGTGGAATGGCCAGCCAACTGGTTATGTCAATGGATACAAAAATCGTATTACTGCCGGTCTTAATACTTTGACCACAAAGAAAGTTGTCGGTGTTGTCTATATGCTCGGCACAAATGATAAATCGTCTACTCCGGATGTATATGCAAATTATAGAACCGATTCAGAAGCTCTCATTTCTGCGATCAAAACCACAACTGGTATTGCAAATACTGTACCGATTATGGTTTGCCGTGTGACCGCTGGCGGCGCTGCTGCCAATATTCAGGCGCAACAAGCCGCAATGGTTGCCGCCGATCCACAGCTTCAATTGATCAATATGGATGGCTTCGCGCTTCAATCGGACGCAACCCATTTCACGATTAATGGATATCGCGCAATCGGACAGGAAGTCTTTAATAGAGCGATATTTTAAAATGCCAGCCATTCATCGACAAGACGATTTAAGAGTATGTACAGCCACAACCATTGCCGAAGGTCAATCAACCGTTACGGCGGGCGGAAAACTGATTTCTGTTGTTGGTGATCCGGAAAGCCATGGCGAAGGCCGTTTCTCGGAACCGGGCGGGCGCACTGTCTCGATAGGTGGCAAAAAAATAATAATTGTTGGTGATGCGGCGGGTTCCGATCTTGCATTTCATCCCGCGCCGCCAACCAACGCACAAACCGGGCTGGATACAGTCACTATTGGATCATGATTTTATAAATACTCCAAAGAAAGAAAATTTAAAGGAATAATTTTTATGTCATATGAAGTAACAAATCCAACCGATCTTTTAGCGGTACAAAAAGCCTTTGGTGTTAAAAACCAAATATTAAAATCTGCCGTTAATGGAGCAAGAGGAAATAATCGTTTTATTAATACCGTTTCGGCGGCGTCTGCCAACGTTGCTTCCCCTTCTAGTGCGCCATCGACAACCGGATATACCAATCAAACTGCCTTTGTTAATATCACCGCAACATCAACTGCGAATTCAAATATTCTTACTGGCGTGTCTTCGATTGCAGGATTGGCTATTGGGCGTCCTGTTATGGAAATCGTCACTAATGCTTTGGCTCCATTGACGATTCCTTTGGGCGCGGTCATTACCGAAATTGGCACAACTACAATCACCCTTGATCGACCGGCGATGCTGTCAACAAATGCATTTTCTATCAGAACATGTTCGGAAAAACTTTCATTTCCGGGTGGTGTTGCGGCTCTTTACGGTTCTAATCTTCGTCCTGCATCGGCCCTTGCTGGCAATTCAGTTAATCCACCTACTGCAAGAGCAATTTTTGGCGCAACTACATCAATAGAAATAATGACCGATGCTGCAATATTTCAATCATCCGATGCTGGTTTAATGTTTCAATTTTTCCGAAATGGTAATTCGTCACCAAAATTCCGCGTTGCAATCAATGATGTCTATCTAACGCCAGACCAAGTTTCTTTTGATGCTACTCTTGATTTTGTTACCATCCAATTTACCAATGCAATTGTACATAAAGTTCGCATCGAAACGGCTGGTAATACCTGTATTTCGGCTGTATGGACAAAAAATGGTGCAACCATCTGGAAACCCACTCCAAAACCGATAATCGGATTTTTTGGTGACTCGTGGTTTGCCAATGCTGCATTTACAAGAAACAATCCGGCGATGATTGCATCTGCCATTCTTGGTACAGATTCGTTACTTTGCTCAGTTGGTGGAACCGGATATGTGAATGATGGCGGAACCAATTATAATTGGGCGTCTGATTTTCGCGGGCCTGAACTTTTGTGGCGAAATCTAGATGCTATTGTCATCCATGGAACGGTAAATGATGGCGTTTCATCAACCATTCAAGCTAATGCTCTGGCAACATGGCAAAAAATTCGTGCTATTTATCCAAAGGTTCCTATTCATATTTTTGGTGCGCCAACGACTAATGCTTTCTCGGCTGGTAATGCAACCACTGCCGAAAATTATTTGAAAGCTGCATTCGCAACATGGGCTGATAAAAATTCATTTTTCCATGGATTAACTACGGATACAGGCGGCGCTTTGTTTAATTCAAACAATCTGGCAACTGTCATGATTACGTCTGACAATCATCTAATTCAGGGTGTTGGAACAGAACTATATGGACAATGGATGGCAACAAAAATTGCCGAAGATTGGAACATCTAACTAATAACTAATACAATTTTATAAATACTCCAAAGATCAAAAATTTTTGGAGTATTTTCTTATGGCTCTATGGGGCAATTTAAATAGCGCGAATTCAGCGCCCAAGTTCGTAACCAATTCCGGAACCGGTGAAACTGGTATTCAAGAATATGGCGATGAAGTTATATTCGTGAATGGCAATGAAGGTTATCCGGTTCCACCGGGTTGGGCGCGTAAATTCACGAAAGGTGGTCGCACACTTTGGGAATCCTTGGTTCCTTTCTCTAGCTCGATACCACAGAACGCCTTGGTCTTGAATGGACAGGCAATTACCCTTGATGGTCAATTTATCAAAATTTAAAGGAATAATTTTATGTCATATGAATTAACAAATCAAGCCGGATTGCGCAGCGTCCGAACGGCACTTGGTGTTTCGCCTTTTGAAAAACTTCGCCGTCTTGCAAGGCAAGCAATTGATCCTAACAATACAGCACCGTGGAAAATACCTTCCGCATGGGTTGCGTTGACGACTTATAAAGAAGGTGAAGTTGTATCAGCCAATGGTTATTGGTGGGTATGTCAAGGACCGGGAACGAGTGCAGGGTCTACCGGACCCAATCAACCAGACATTGCGAATGTTGTGGTGGATGGAACGATTCAATGGCTATTGGTTGGTGGTCCTACCGCCACAGCGGATGATGCATTAGCGCCAACAATCACACGAACCACTTCAGCCCCTTCAGCGCCAAATAACATTCCTTGGGGTCTTCCTGTATCTGCATCTGCTGATATGGTTCGTTTTTATAGTGGCTTTCAAAATCCCGGCAACACTGACCGGTGGCGCATTGCAACTTTCAATCAATCCGCTGCCAGCACGTTAAGATCGTCGGGTGGGCGTATCGGTTTTTGGTGTGATGCAGCTACATTGACGTTCTTAACGGCGGCAATCAACGCGGGCAGTGAAGGGCCATTTCGTATTATTGTGGACGGCAGATATCTTACACCTAGTGCGTTTACCAATGCTAATGTTAATACATATACAACAATTGCATGGGGAAGCCGTAAATCTCGTTTTTATGAATTTGAAGGTTGGTCAAGAAACGGTTTCTTTTCAACATTAATTACACTTTATACCTCGTCTGCCGATCTTATTTGGAAGCCTTCAACTGAAAATGATATGCGCGTATATTGGATTTCCGATAGTCAATCCGCTGGTCATGGATTCGCACCGTATCAACCGGGTGCTGGTCTACCGTTTCGCGTTGGGCGATACTTGGGATGGAATGACGTTTGGAATGCCAGTATCGGTGGCACAGGATGGACGAATGCTGGTGCTGGTCCTTATTATAAATATCGTGAACGTATTACAGAAGGATTGACACGAAATCCTGATCTATGGGTATTCTTTGGTTCAACGAATGATCAAGGTGCTACAGCGGGAACTATTACGGCGGAAGTGGTTGGAGCAATTTCAGATATTAGGGCGGGAGGCTCAAACGTCCCGATTATTTTCGTTGGGGTTGAACCAATAGCGGCGGCGT